>PYAF01002320.1:253501-323607 GCA_007407185.1 Glycine tomentella
ATTCCAAAATCAAATTGAAAAATTTTATTAAATAAAATATTATATTAAAAATTATTTATATATATATATACAAAATCCAAAAAATATTAAACAAAATCATATAAAAATTTAGAAATTATATTAAATAAAATAATATATTAAAAATTATATATACCAAAAATCCAGAATATATTAAATAAAATCATATAATATTAAAAAATATACTAAATAAAACAATATTTAAAAAAGGTAAAAATAAAAATAAATAATATTAAATGATATTTTACGTCAAAAATCAAAACACGCAAATTTTGATTTTTATTTCAGTCACTAATAATTTTTGCGACGGAATATTTTGGTCGCAAACAAAAAACCAAATTTTCCGTCGCTAAATCGGTCGCTAATCGATTTAGCTACGGATTTAGAGACGGATTTAGTCCCGCCCAATTTTGGGCGGGACTGCCCCCCTAGAGCCGCCCAGATTCAGGCGGGACCGGTCCTGCCCAATTTTGGGCGGTTTCCCCTGCCCCAGATTGGTAAATAATTTCAAAATGGCCCCGTTTGCGTAATTTTTTATTTAATTTGTATTATTTGGGTTCTTTTGCCCTCTTTTCAATTTAAAATATATATTAACTTAAGGGGTGTTTGTGAAGTTAAAGATTAAGTTTTCGGAAATAATTATTTTTAAATCTCTAAAAATTTTGTTATTTTTTCTTTAAAAGTAAACTAATCTGAACTTACGCTTGAATTGATATTTTATCATACTATCATATCATCAGCACATAAGCTAGATTAATTAGGAAGACATTCTCATGATTCAAAGTTCAAACATTTCGAAAAATTAAAAAAACATATTTTGTCATGTAAAACTGCAGTTTTCTGTGTACCTAATCAATTCGCTTGTTGGGGAAATACACCACAGCTTTTCAATAGCCAAAGTACTATATATATATATATATATATATATATATATATATATATATATATATATATATATTGTACTTTGTATTATATAGCATTGATTCCCATATAATACAATCTCACCATGTGATATTCATTATATAATCCTCAAAAACAAGTACAAATTCATAAGTGCTATATATATAGATTTTTATATTATACACTAAACACTACTATGTTATACACATAGGCTTTTCACCCAATATAAAAGAAACTTAGCTCAATGCATCATGATATAAGTATAATTAGTTAATGAGGCTACGATTAAATTTAAAATCTGATGGTAGAGAGATCTTTAGTTTAAAGTAGTAGAAATTATTGAGTGATGACACAAAGGAAATCACTTGGTCTAATTCGCCCATTCTTTGTAAGTTGCCTCTCCCTTGTGTAAGATTGGAGGTGGAAGGTGTATGGTGTGAAAGAATTATTGAGAGTCAAAAAGAAGATAAAAGAGTTTTCCAAGAAAGATTCATTAATGAAGCAACAATGAAAGTGGAATAGAAGGTGTAACATTATTGATTTTCAATTTTTGAGTGACTCTTATATTACGACATTTTACGTGGTAGTATTTTTTGTTAGAATCTTTCATTGGTTAGAATCCTCCGTAGGTAATCATTTCTGTGACCTCAAAAATCAGTTATATCTGCTTTCAGGATTAATGACTGATCTCATAAATTAACACAAGACTTTTCAGAGTGTTTTGTTTTCACTCATATGTTGAAAACTTCCCAAAAAGTCATTCATCTCATAATTAGTTCAAACCAAACACACTTAACTATGAAGTTCTTAAGTGACACGTTACCGAAAAGTAGATGCATTTTGTTAGTATAGGTAATATCAATTAATTATTTTAAGTCATCATCAGTTGTACAAACTTATACTTACACAACCTCTAGATCCCTTTCATTCTAGTGTAATTCAATCGAGGTGTTATAGAGGGGGTGTCATTCAAATCTATTTAGGAGGAGGGTGACATATTTCTTGTTGAATCTTTTTCGGAAGTAGAAATCAAAGATGCAATGTGGGAGTGTGATGGCATCTGGGCGGTGCAAGAATTTCATTGTCATGGAAGGTTACCTAGAGGATCTAATGCCTCCGTTTTGACTCTTATCCCAAAGAAACATGATCCTCAAGGTTTGGAAGATTATAGGACGTGGTATGTTCACCAAAGGAGAAAGGAGGCTTCAATATAAAAAATTTAGATATTTTCAATTAGGCCTTGGTTGGAAAGTGGATGTGGAGGCTTGTAAGTGAGAAGAAGGGCTTGTGGAGCGAGAGAGGTGCTAAGAGAGAAATATAGTATCATAAATTTTGATAAGTTTGTTTTAGTGGGATTTGGTTATAGGCCGCGGATCTCAATATAGTGGGGAGATCTAGTGAGAATTTGAGTTAGAGGAGGGTGGTGGTGGTGGATGGTTTCAACAAGAGGTTGAGAGAGATAGGATTGGGGAGTGATGTGAGCTTTTGGTATTCCAAGTGGAGTGGGGGGTGGAGGGACATGAGTGTTTTTTTACAAAATTCAATAGGTTGTTTTTAAATTCCTAACAAAAACTTAATTTGTATGATTTCGGAGATGGGAGGTTGGGAAGGAGAAGTTTGGAGGAGAGAAGTTGGTTCCAATGGGAATTATCATTAACACAAAAGTTGATAGATGATATTCAGCACATTATCTCTAAACTTAATTCGCATGTATGGATGGTCATGGAGGAGGGGCACATCAAAAAAAAATTGTGAATGATCTTTTACATTATGCGGCTAATGTGGATGTTGAAAGCTTCTATGGGAAATTATGGAAACTAAATGTACCTTCCAATGTAAAAGGTTAGTGTGGAAATTGAGTCATGACAGAATTCAGACAAAAGATAATCTACTCAAGAGGAACACACTTCAAAGTGTCAGTGACATCAATTGTGCATTCTATAATTCTGAATTGGAAATTGAAGAGCACATTTTTTTCAACTGTAAGTTCACTTATGATGTCTGGATGAGATGTTACTTATGAGGGGGACATAAGGGTACTACCAGGGGGACTATTACTATTAGTCACTTGTAAGAGAGAGAAAAGGTTCCATGTGAACGGCACTTGCACATGGGTTAGTCGATCTTAAGGAACGGGGGAAGCCCGTCTGATAGTGTTCTATGTGCGTACTCCGAAAGGGAATCGGGTTAAAATTCCTAAACCTGAACGTGACGGCTAACAACAACATTAAGGAGTCCGAAGACGTCGATGACTCCCAAAGGCACGTGCTGTTGGTGACCCTTGTGGGACGGATTAGTCCTACGAGACGCCTTGAAGCGCAATTCCAGCCAACATGTGGGAAGCTTGAGGGGTGGCAGGCAAAGATGGGATGGAAGGAGTCTGCATGGCTGTGGTGTGGGCAATCTGGAAGCACAGGAATGCTATTCTGTTCAACGGTGTGGGGGTGCAATTCAGATTAGGTTGTGTACGACTTTGTTTATAGCTCGTGGAGTTTGTGCAGGGCCAAACTAAAGGATTCGACTTCTCCCTGAAGTGTGGAAAATGGACCCTATGTCATGTCTGCTACAAAGTGAATTGCTGCTAGTGATCGAGCAAGGTAGATTTTATTGGTCAACTTGTTCTGGTGCATGGTTAAGGAACTTTTAAGAGCAAGTCAAAACTGTTATTTTGTAATTTATTGCTCTGGTGGAATTAGATACAGTTGTGTAAATTGATGGTCTGTGAAACTTTGTCCATTGTGGGTTTCCTTGTGGTAACTATCATGGTTTTCTTTAATAATATTTTGTCGTTTTAAAAAAAATGTATTTGACTCTTTTTTCTTGCTTTTTTTCTTATAATGGATCTGTCACCTATATTATTTGCCGCCAACACTATTCAATTTCTTATTAAAACTTAATTTTGGAGTTCTGTTATAAGAATTTTAAAACCTTTACCATTGCCCCTATTTATCGGGCAATAATAAAGTTAAACACAGGTGACATAATTTTATGTATGATAACCAGGGTTCCATTTCTTGATTGTATTTATGAAAAATGAAAAGATTTTGCTGAGAAAAGTAAAATTCCACCTCAATATTTCTTATGTCTAAAAAAAATTAATTAACTACTGACTAACGGCTAAGAAATACTTTGATAAATATTTAAAAAAATGCATAGTCACCAATATTCTATAAATGAATAAAAAATATAAATTATGAGTTAATTTTGAATGAAAGTTATATCTATTTTTAATATATTTATTGTTTTTATATGAAAATGTAAATATCAATATTGGTTGAGCCTAATGTGTTGTTAGCATCGGTAAGGACTATTTTTCAGCTAATGTTTTTTTCGATCGACGTCGGTCGGCTTAATAAAGATGGAGATGTGGTAAGAAACAAGACAAGATTGGTAGTTCAAAGGTACAATCAACAGGAAAATGTTGCCTATGAAAAAATCTTTGCAGCATTAGGTAGACTAGAAGCCATCAACTTGTACTGTATGAATGTAAAGAGTGTTTTTTTGAATGGATTAGACTTTTAGTTGAATGAATTTTAGCTTAAATAATAATGAACGGACTAACTGGTGTAAAACACAAGACAACAATTATGGATCCAAAGTCTATGCTACTTTATAAGGGAGGAAAGGAAAATACATATTCATTAGACATAATGACTCTCTCAAGTCTCATCTCACTTTCACAATCAAGAAGAAATACATGAATTTTTCAAAAAGTTTAAAATGATCGAGGGAGTATAAATTAAATGTGAAAAAGTTATAGGGATCAGAATAAATCAAGTGGTCGATCAAGTATTTATATATAACTTGGCCCTGCAACAAAAATAGTTAGAATAAGCATGTTTATATATTAATTATTTATGTTAAGATTTTATTAGAACTTTTTAATTATAAAGATTAAATTTCAAGAATTGATTTATTTGAAAAAATATTTTCTGTTTTTTATTTTATTTAAAAAATAATTAAAAAATATTATCTAGGTTTCACTTTATTTTCTGTTTCAAAAATTGTATAAGAATGATAAATGAAAAAAATGCTCACTATTTTTTATGTAAATATATGAAAACTGAAAACAAAATGAAGGTTTTAACTCATAAATTCATTTAGTAGCCTATTTACAAGGTTTTATTTGGTGTATAATGGTACCATCGAATTTTAACTTAAGACCTCATATAAATATATTCCTGCCTAAACTTTCTACTACCAAACAGACCCTGGCAAATTAACTTATTTACCATGCTAATTGCAAAAGGAAATTCTCTTAATTCTTTAAGATAATTATTAGCCTGATTTTTAATTAAAACAACTAGTCTATTCCTCAAAAAATTATATAAATAATTTAAGTCTTAAGTTTAGAACATAGATCGATCAAACCTTCTGATCAACCCTTGGTAAAACTTTGTCTTATCTAAATCATCAGACACGAATTAAAACCGTTACATATATATATAATTTTTAAGGGAAAAAAAGTGTTAACTTCTATAAAGGGACACAGGCTAAAACCAAAAGTTTCTTAACTTATAGATATAAACCCACCAATAGATATTATTTACAGAACATTAAATGCATTTTATTACTCATTTTTTAATTTATTAAATCAACATATTAAATATATAATTTTTATATTTTTATATAATCAATATCTTTTTTTGTCACTCCTTTCATTCTAAAATTTAATTGTTTTAAATTTTATTTTTTATTATTTAAAAACTTGCTTTGGCTGTTATAGAAACTCAAGATAAAATTAAGCACTTTTTAAGATATGCCCTTAAATATAAATTAAGGGTAGCTACTAATGGAGTTTTAATTCTTAATAGTATATTTGCGTTGTAAATAAATACAACCTTTATTAAAGGAATACCTATACTAATGAATTATGCTGGTCCCAAATATATACCAGCTAAGCCCATCAAATTAAAGAGTGTGCTTATGTAGCAAAGTGTCGATTCTCATTTGACTTTAAAGCTAGAATTGAGTTTAAAACATCAATAATTATGAAAAAAGAAAGCAATAATTAAGAGTGTTTTAGTCTACATTTTTTTTTATGCGTAGAGTGTTTGAGTCTAAATTTATCTTAGTTTATTATTTCTTATGTGCCACAAGCCCAAAACCTTAAACAATCAAAGTTTTTAGAACATCACATAGAGGGAGTAATTATACATCTAAAAAAAAGAGGCAGTAATTAGTAACCTAGTATTAAGCATTTATTATAAAACTAAGTACGTACATGCTGTAGGCCGAGTAAAGAAATTAATGAGAGTGTCACTTATTTATTAGCATTGTTTTTTTTATAAAAAAAAATTCCTTTTTTTTTAATATTATAAAATTAATTAATGAGGACATATTCTAGTATTAATTTGTTCTAGACTTGACTAGTCTAGTCTAGCTTGTCTTAATAGAACACCAAGTCGTCAGAGGCCAATGGGAATTAATGGCTCAAAACCTCTCCCAATCCTTTCCCTTAAGGATAGCTTCCTTTAATAGCAGATAGCCAGATAATAAATAGATAATCATCTTATATCTTATTAACATAAGTAGAAAAGGTTCATACAAAGGACCTAACAATACATGTATGATGATGAATGTTAGGTTCGACTTCAACCTTAGTCACCTCATAACTCTTACTCTCACTAACATGAATGTAAGAATTCAAGTAATTAACCCTCTGCTGGCACATACAATTTGAAGACTTTCTTGGAGAACATTAATTAAGTCTCTGTAATCCAACCTGCAGGTTCATGAGAACTGAGAAGCATATGTGATTCTTAATTAATCTTAGGCTTAAAAAGAATAATATTCGAAGTGTCATTTTCTTTTGTATGTGATTTGAAAGTATTATGCTTTTGTTTTTCCCTAAAGTTGGCCAAATACATTTCAACTTAATGAGCTACTTTTACAATTTTTCTCCGTAAAAAAAGTTACATTTGTTTATTTATTTTCTAGGGGGTGGATTTATTATATTTGTCGGCCTTGTAATATATTCTATATATAAAACAATATATGACAGTCAAAGTGATTCGTTAAAGGCCAAATGATGATTAAAATGAGCTAAGTTACACCAAAATTAAAATTTTCATGGTTGATATGTTTGTATTTAGTGTCGGTCGATCATGTCTCAAATATAATTATTTTTGGAAAAATATACTGGGAAATAAAAAAAGTTACACAATTTTTGGACCGCAAACCAACTATTTGCATTATATTCAGTCATATTTCTTTAAAATGATTTGTTGTTTATCGTACAGAATAAAGGTTTTACTAATAGTTTAATTTAGCAAATAAACTATTATTTATTATTATTAACAAAACTTAAATATAATTTCTTAGATGTTTTAGTGTTATTTCTAATATATAAATCATGTCACATATCAATATAAAATTTGTCTATTTTTAACCTAAATACTAATTATTTATTGATTAATTATATTTCAATTAATTCAAATTTTAAAATTTATAAATGTCATTTCTATAATAAATATATTTTGACTTGAATCAATTAAAATTTTAGTTAAAATAATTATACACAAAATGTATACCATAATTGAACTATAATATTTATTAAAACAAACTTTGAGTAAAAATCCATTTACTCTTATTCTCAATTCTCATCCTTCATTTACTTTAAAATCTAATGATTATAAGATATATCATGTCTAATAAGAGACTTCTCTTTTTTAATTTATTGCCACAATAATTATTATCGTTATCATTGTTGTTGCTACATTTATCATTATCATTATTGTTGTTGTTATCATTATCTTTGTCTATTATTATTATTATCTTATTATTGTCGTTATCATCATTGTTACTATGACTACAATTATCACCAATACAATTATCGTCACCACCATTATTATTATTATTATTGTGAACAATGATAATGATGTCAACAAAAATGGCAAGTCACACATGACACAAAATATATCTTAATATTCACCATTAGATTTTAGAAGAATAAAGTATAAAAATTTTGAATAACTCTTAAGTCTTGTCTTGAAGTAAGTAAGAGGATCTCTTTCTTTCCTGTGTATATATATTCAAGTGGATTATTTTTGTTTTGTTACTAATATAAATAGGCAGGATCATAGAAATGATTGCAAACCAAATATAGATGTACGAGACATCTTTATTGTAATGTCTAGTGATTTTGTACACACGTGACTGAGATAAAACTTGTTAACCTATTGTATATGTGTCTATGCATTATGTACTATGGTTGCCTGTACGTTGATCGTTAGCAAAACAATTGTGAATTTTGTAGGATTCACTAACGTAGAAATTGGACCGGATCGGAAGAGAGACACAGACAAATAAAATTAAAGGAACATTAATGCTCGAGATAAGGCGTACAACTGCTCGATATATACTCCTAGCTATTCATGCATTTATTTTAAATTTATTTTTACTCCTTAAAGCGTTTTTTCTTCTTCTTGGTTATGAATCTTTATTAGCAGAAAAGTTCACCCTCTAAATTTCATGCACACCTCCTCTTCCCAATATCATTGAATTTATGACGACACACCGTGCTAGCCTATCATGTTCATCGTATTTAACTCATTGTTCCTATGTGAATTAACAATTTTATCTTGTACAACGAACCATGTGGATCCTTAGCTCACAATTTTCACCAGCTCTTATTCTTTAGATTCAATTGCTCTGAAAATCCGGGAAGTGGGACTTGGAGATTATTAAAATTTCTATGTTAGCAAATCAGCATGGCAAAAAGTCTTGATTGCCACATAAAGAAATCAATGGCACAATTAAATCTATATTTGTAGATATAATAATAGGCAAAGGATATAACCTAATAAATGTCCTTTTCTGAAAATTATAAAAAAAAAAAAACAAAACATATTTGACAGTTTTATTTGTCGTGACAAATACCCATCCTATAGTTTATTTTGACTGGAAAGTTTGGAACCAATAAGTGCTATGCTTGAATTATTTTCGAAGCACTGTTCATACCGATATATTTTAAATTAGGTGTTCCTTTAATATTTTGCATGAGCATATGGGGTTTGCTTAAATTTTAAGGGGTCATATAAAAAGATAATGCCTAGCTAGATAGAGAACAAGAAAAGCCACAGCCTACGACTATGGAAATCGCCTTATTACTACGTTTTGTTTCCCACTGTTTTATAATGTCTTACCTTTGCATCACTATAGCTGCCTAATTAGCCTATATGTATGTCCCCAATAGAAAAGGTAAAAGAGACACAACAAAATCATAAAATCGTATTGTTACTAGTAAAAATGATCGAGTAATGCAAGCATTGGAAGATGGCTTTTTAGCCTCTAAAGTTCCCTAGGTCTTCATTTCTATGTAACGTATGCTCTCTAATTTATCATTCATGGAAAAGCCACAAGATTAATTTTGTTCATAATTTGATATATACCAAAACTTAATAATATCTTGAATAAATGATCCATGCATTAATAGTTTTTTTACACTATCATCTAATTATACCATCATTTAATGTAGTTTTCTCAATTTTTTTAATAACTAACTTACAAGTTATATCAAAAATAATTTCTGATTGATTATTTGACATTGTAATTTTTTTTTTACATCAACAAACATGCCTATTAAACTCTCTTATATATAAACTGAACATATTTTGGTTTTAATAAACACGTAATTATCTGTCAAATAAGAAACAAAAAGAGAAGAAAGGAGAGTGTATCATCCATAAAATACAAGCAGATATAATAATAAACGTTAAAGTTATTAAAATTTCAATAGTTAATATATGTATTTTATATTCTAAAGTATACCTTTTCACTTTAGAGGAAGCAAAAATTCATTAATGAACAAAAGTTTAAGATTATGATGACAAAAAAAAATCTCACAATATTCCAATCCTAAATAATAGTAATTAAAATTACTTTTTTGGCTTGATTCACAAATAATATACATTTATACAAGTGAAGAAACATGTGGAATTTAATCCAGTAGCATAGATCCTTCAATTTTACCACCTTCACCAATATCGGCAAACCTAAAGTTATTGACTTTCTGAACGGTTTGTACCTTGAACATAAAATAGGAACTAATTAATTAGCATCAACGGAATTGTCCTCTGTATAAAATTATACAAACCTATAACTTGGGAAGTTGATAAGGGGAAAATATATCCTTCCTAGTAATGAAGCACACCAGACATGAAGCCAACATAGCAAGCATTTCCATTACAAACTTTTGATCTAATTTGTAAGGCCCCTCATCCCCATGTCTCCAGTAGTGCAAATCTGAACCAGCTACTACCATTTATGAACCCTCTTTATAGCTAAAGTTAAACTCATAAGTATCCCCTCTTTGGCAGGTTGCCCTTATATTTAGTAACTTACCTGTAGCCCACATAAAGCACAATTATTCTAATTCCACCAAAGAATTAAGATGAGTTATGATGACCCACAAATCGAACGATTTCAAATGTCTATTCCAATATGGAAATCCACTCTACCATGATCCATATCATAACAAAATAAAGTTGATACCTATGAGGCAATTGCCTTAAAGTTTACATGGCTAGAAGAGGAAATATAGAATATTATAATGTAGTAGCTATAGATTAAAGGGAAAATTAATTATAAGGGTAGTTAGGTAGTTGCTTATAAAGATGAGAAAGGAGAAGAAGAAAATGGTCCAGCATATTCACGTGGGCCGCCGATTATCACGGTGGTTTGGACTTGAAAGGAGCTCAAAAGGAGGAGGGGGCCAATGGATAGACTTAAAATTTAGAGGTCAAGATTCCAAAGTTTTTTTATATATATTTAAGTGTGGAATTTCAGAGGGAGAACCATAGTGGGTTGAGACATGAAGTTTGTCGCAACCGTACGTTCTAATTAAGAGAGTTACGGTAAAGAAATAATAAAAAATTAAGAAAACTTTGTCTATGTTATTGACATGATTTAGGTCATTTGATTAAGCAATAGATATACGTAAATTGTTGTAAACTTTCTGATATTGGAGTTCAATTTTTAAGAATATATATATATATATATATATATATATAAAAGAAGAAATTGAATTATATTAATTTAATTTTGATAATTATTATATTACTTTATAATTTTTAATTGAATAATATTTTATTAAGACTCACGATTGGATTGAAAGTTTTTTTTTTACATAGATTATATGTACATAAAATTTTATATTAATCTCAAATCATTTATTATTTCATTCATATAAATTAAAATCGATGTAATATAAATATTTCAAAATATAGTAAAACACTTAATTATCTTTTTATTATTGTTTAATTTTAACAAAATTTAATATAAATGATTTAGATAATATATAGATGTACTACAAGATGAGTCATAAAAAAGCTTTTCGGACTATATAGGCCACAAGTATCTTAATGTGTAGTACTAAACTAAAGGGAATTACTTTATGCACCCTTTTATGCTTCGTGCACCTAAACAGACAAAAAAACCCTCACCAAACACCCCTAACTCTCCTAAGAAAATCCTAGCCGTCAAACCCCCATAACCACCATGGCCCACCTCCACCCAACCATCCAACATCACCGCCACAAAAAGATGGGAGAACTATGCTTCATTAGTGATTTTCATGGCTACGGTTAGAGTGTTGCGAGCTTTGGAGAGATGCCATGTGGGAGCAGACCTCATGTCTAGAATAACGGTAAAGGATTGTGTGGATCATAGGATTGAAGGTTTAGTTAGTGATTTAGTTTTGAGGCTTGTCACTCTATTCTGGAATACCTATTCCAAAATATGATTTATATTCCAAAATAGGTATTCCAGAAGTGTATTGGTAATCCAAAAAAATAGGTTTTTAGATTACCTATACACTTTCAGAATATAAGAAGGATAACATGGGAATTTTAAAACATTATGGGTGGGGTGCAAGAAGATAAAAATGGGATGCAGGAAGGAGTTGTCTTATTTTTATGGGCCAGGTCTGGTGGGGTGAACCATAAAAATGGACTCGAAAGTTAATAGGAATTAAATTCATTTGTGTTTCACATAATTAATCTTGAAATTTATGAGAAGGTACGTATTATATATAAGCTTTTCATCAATGACATTACATCAATATGGCTTCCATTAAGCCATAATGTATAGCAAGAACATGCCGACATAAGATTCCCATGAACTCAAAATAATGGCAAGAACACCTAACTTCTCTGTTTTCCAATTTCATCTCAACTGTTGCAAAATCCTCTATGTCTTTCCTATTAAAAACTCGGTAAATAATCCACTCACAATCATTTCTAAGTTTCTCCTTAGAAAATCGTAGACTAAGAGAAAGTTGATCGTAAAACTTTAAATAAATTGCATCAATATACACTTTAGTAGCATGCTCCTCCAATGGCATATTAAATGTCAAAAGTCTTTCTTTGTGCCTAGATTCAAAGTCTTCTTTTTTGAATGCCTAGATTCTGTCTTCTTGAGCAATTTGTAGAAAGGTTTTTCCTTCTCAGCGAGTTTCGGAAGAAATCTTGATAAGGCTGCTAGTCATCCGTTCAATTTCTGAACTTCATTGACGTTGATCGGACTATGCATCTGTAATATAGCTGAGCATTTGTTTCCTCTTCCAATCGGTGGTTTTTTTTTTCTTCTTCCGGTGAGACCCAAGGAAGAGTGAAAGTAGGAGTTGGCAAAACTCAAGAGAGAGAAGGAAAAATTGTAAACCATCGATTAAGAATTAATCTAACGGTAAGTAAAAAAGGTTGTAAAAGGTTGTACATATAACCCTCCTCATATATATATATATATATATATATATATATATATATATATATATATATTGAAAGAATTGGACATGGGAAACAAAAGATATTACAACCAACATGCATTCATCAAAATTCAAGATTAATGTTGCTACAACACATCAATGCTGGTTTTTGCGTTGTCAACACTTCAGTTTGCCTTTGTTGGCTGATGACCCGAAGTAATATATCTTAGTACCAGTTGGAATTCTTCGTGGTCAATTTTCATTTTATTTTTAAAAGATAAAGAACACTATTGCTTTAAAATAAGTTTTAAAATTCATGTAATGTAAAAGATAAAATCAAACAAGCTATGAGTGTTTTTACATACAAAAATAATGGTATAGATTTTTAACAAGTAATCTTCATGGCAGTATGTATGTGTATACAAGGCAAAATCCAAAAGGTATACTAATTGTGATATGTACACGAGTAACTTACAAATGGGTTTCTATATATATTCTTCATTTACAACCTTCTTACCACAATAATACAGCAGGCAAATTTTTTATTATAGCTTTATTTTATGAAACATAAGCTAACTGTTGACCTAGATAGTAATCTTCGAAGAAGGAAACATCACTGCACACCATAATCCATGGATGATTGTACAAGATAATTGCATTCTGAAAGCCATAACCATCAATAATTGGTAATGGGAATCCTCTTTTTAATTTGAAGTTCAGGTATGGAAGGACAACAGTTTTGAGGACACTTGACATTAGTGACTGCAAATATTAACAGAAGTTGAAGAGTAAGATTAATTTGTAGTCAGCAGGATAGACAATGATAAGAAAGTAGAAATTAGAATTCTTCATGTGTATTTAGGAGATGATGTTACAGATGTGCTATACTACTTGCAGAATTGTAAATGAATCCAAAAAGTGAAACATGAAGGATAAGAGCAAAATATGTGAAATGGTCCCCTAAGAGCCAATGTCTCGGCAGCTTACACTACGATATTTTATTCAGCCTTTCTAATTAGCCCCTCTATAGTTAGCTTTGATACCAATTTACGTCTATTAAAAGTTAGCTGTTAAGGGGAGAGAACTAAGCCACTTAAGTACTCCACCGAGCATCTCATACTACTTGATGGGAGATTTACGCACCCCAAGGTCCCTATCAATGTCACTTCCAACAAAAGAGGATAAAATGAATGTCTATTGCTCCCTTCTCTTTCGCTCAATCTAATGACTGATCTGTTATAAGTCGTAACAGAAATGCTGGTGATTTGAAATGATAAAATGGGAATACAAATGTAAAACAGAAATACTAATGGATTGAATTGCTACCCTATCCTAGAATGTTCCTCAAACTAGGTGGAAATCATTTGATCATGCAGTTCAGTTTCATCCAAGTTTTAATTTAAAAAAATGCATACATTGTTGCAAGCTGAAAATATGAATACTAGTCTGATTTACCTGGATCAGCCGCACGTGCAGTTTCCCTATTTTGCTCCACTTCAAGTATGCAGAAAATGTTTGTAATCTGAGCCAACCAGCAATATTGTTTCCTTCAATTTCCACAGCACATGAAGCACTAATTTCCTGTAGCATAAGCAGAATAATGCAACCTGTTAGTTAGATATGATAAATAGATATTGATCATGCTGAGACAGAAAAAATAATTAGCAACTTTGAAACTTTAGTAAAAAGATCAAATTATCGATTTGTTTTGTATATGGGAATATGAAAACAAAAGAGTGAAAAGTTTGAATGCTGCGTAGCTTAATCTGAATGTTGAAAAGAAGTACATTATGATGTTTAGCTCCTTGAATGATTGTTAGCTTTAGGAATTTTTAACTACTCAATTAAGCACATTAACTTCCTTTCTGAACTTAATTTAGCATACCACTGAGATGCATGCAACAGGTATGACTTCACCGTCTTCCAGAACATCAATTGTTATATCTACAAAAATAGTTGCACCAATGTCTTGGTAGGTCACTTGTATAACTGGTGGAGAAGATATAGAGATATTAAGCTGCATGTCATCATTTGGATATCGCTTGTATAACTGGGGAACTATGAATCTCCATTCAGCAGTGTTCAAAATGTCCTGATCAGGCAGTTCATCAATAATCAATTGCATTTTACCTGCCTGAGAACAAGAACAATATAAACTGTTAAACTATATTTTAATCTAAAATAATGTAAAATCAGAGATTTAGCTAATCCTGTTGACATAAAATGCCTGAAGTGTGAACAGTTAATAGAAGGCATTCAATTAGTCTATAAATAGAATTAGCACTATTATACCATTTAAAAACAAATGGATAAAGGACTCAATTCGAAGTTATTGTGACGTATTCTAGCAACCTAAGGTCTATTTGAGCTCAAAAAATGATCCTTCTATCCCAAATTCAATGAGAGTCCAACAACGTCAGAGCTCCCAACCTTCATTTTAATGTAGAAATACAATGCTTTGGTCCAACCAAGACTGTCCATTTCTTGGTTTCATATATCAAATTGTTTCTTCTGCAATGTTTTTGATGATGTCAGAGCCTAAAGAGAAACAAATTTACCAACAGCAATCCTAGCTTAGATCCTATGCAACAGGTTATAACAAGCTACTATACATCACAGATAGATTGGACTGAGGCATGCAAAGTAAGAAATAAAAATTTCAGAAACTTACATTGTAGTAAACTAGGGAAGCAGATTTGAACACATTTTCATGTATTGAAACCTTTATCATCTTTTGTAAACCACCACAGGCAGCAGAAATCTTCATTCCTTTCTGGTAAATTTGAGGTACTAAAACTTCATTTTTCCCTGTGAATAAACCATTAATTGCCATTGCAATAGAGGAGTTACTCAACACAGGATTGCCAACAAAAGAAACATTTAGTGCAGCGGTTTTGTCTAGTGAGATCTGCTCTGGAAGAGATTGCAAAAAATGATCAAGATTCACTATCCCTTCTTTTATTTTCTCTGAAATACCCTCTTCAACTGCAGATGCTATATCCCCTTCAAAAACATCTACCAGCCTGAAACAAACATAAAGAAGTCAATGGCAAAATGTCTTCATTAAAATTATATAGGACCATAATTTTAGCCAAGTTCATAATATCATGCAAAAAAAAATGATTGTGCTATCAATTAACAGATGTTTGAAAAGAAAAACCACTTTAATATTATTACCCATCAAGAATCCTTACACTAAAAATAAATGCAAAATTAAAAATTAACGTATGAATTTCTTAACTTTCAGTTAAGAACCATTATATTAGTGTCTTTGTGAAATCAAGAACAGACCTATCTCCATAAAAAGTCTAGCTACTTCACCAAGAAAAGAAGCAATAAAGTGGAAGGGATGCACTTATTCTTTAATCCAAGTTCACCACATTCAAGAGGTGACAAGACAAACTTTGCTCTTGGCAAACTGATCCTAAAAGATTGGAAACAAGAATTCTGGAATCTCCTGGTAAACACTGATTCGTGCTTTTTCCTTTTCCCTTCTACTGGAATGGAGTATGATGAAAGTTTCTATATTCTAACCTCATGTTAAGAGTCACACTTTATCAGGAACACTATGAAAGTAAATCAGGAACCACATAGGGATTACTATATTACAATCATAAATATAACCAAAAAATTTAGCCATAAACACTAAGCTAGGGATCATCTTCTTTAGTTGTCTTATATAATCTCCCTGCTGAATCTTGACACCAAAATAAAACAGTTCTATGTTCCCCCAAAATTATGTTCCTAGTGATGTTAATTTGGACCTTAAAGGCATAGCACTAATAAAGAGTTTAGGAATGTGAGAAAGCCAATATATAAACTGCTAAGGGCGAGCTGGTACAGCGGTAAAGTTATGCCTTGGTGACTTGTTGGTCATGAGTTCAAATCTGGAAAAAGTCTTTTTACATATGCAAGGATAAGACTGCGCCTTTGGGCAATGAGGTACGTAGTTTCTTTTCTTTTTTTTTTAATTCTACAAACTGCTCTGCATTCTCATGAAAAAAATGTTGCAGAGTTAATGGAAGAAGCTCTTCTTTTTTTTCTTTTTTATAAGCATAGCAGCTATTTTCTGCTGTGTTTCACGTCACACTTGACTAAAGGACAAAGCAGTAGAAAATAGAATTGAAAGCTATATTTGTTATAGTAGTTGTTAACCAAATGCTCGCCATGGGAACGTAAAAACACCAATAAGCAAAGAATAATTATCAAAAAAGTAAAATATGAATAGTACCCATTTTTCAGAAACATCGATTAAGAAGATTGCTTACAATTGGTAAAGCCAAGATGCACCACCGTCCAACTTTATAGATAAGTCTCCCACATAACATCCATAATCTAAGAGAGCCAGCTTAAGAGTTCCTTCTTGGTTCCTTAAATTTACTGTGAGTCCCACTTGCATACCTGTAACCTTCCAAACCATAGTACAACACGACTAAGTGAGAGATATTATTTATTGAACAGCAAGTGTTTGTGTGAGTCTAGGCACTAAAAGTCTTTTATTTTCACAGGTTTTTTGCCTATCAGATACTGAAATTGAAATACACTTGTTTAATTGTTCATCTATATAGAACATCTTTTTTCTGTGTTTATAGAGTGTGTGGGTTGTTTTTGGGGGGGGGGGGGGGGGGGGGGGGAGAGAACTGAAGTTATTATTCAATTAGATAATGTTAAATAAGTTTATTTTGATAAGCTTCAACGTGAAGCTTCTTTAAAGTGAGTTAACAAGATAAGCTACTTTATAAACTTGCCAAAAACTTAGAGACCGTTTGGTTTGAGAAAATGTTATCTATTTGCCTATACAAACTTCTTAAAAACGGAAACAAAATGAAAATAAGGTGACAGTTTTGCATTTAAAAATGAAACCAAACCATCCGTGAAGCTTTTCCGAATGACTTTTGACCTGGAATTTCATATTAGAAAAAGGATATATTACAATTACTTGTTCATGATTTCCATTTTAGTTACAACCTTTATCGAAGATCAAGAAATAATTATAGATATTCTTTCTTCTTCCTTTTGCGATCAACTCAACTTACAAGAACAAGATATTGAAAGTTTGGAATAGAAATTCTGCAGTGCACAGCAATCAAAACACTTTTTAACCAGTCCCATGATCTTTACTGCTATGATTTAATTCCAATTGCAAGACTATGCAAATGCAAAATTCCATTCCAACATTCTCTTATATAGATTCTCTAGGACAAGCAGGCTAACCAATTACGACAACATAATCAACTTAAGGAAAATATTTGTTATTTGTTTTACGAAGTCAAATCTTCCAAAATTTGAATTCAATCTTGGAAACTACAATTCAACAAAACTCTAAAACTGCAGCCACAGAAAAAAGACCAAAGGGATAGTATAAAGTATAATCATGAGAGTGAAATTCTAATTTCGTACCTTCACTGAAGCCTTCCCACTATCTGAAATTCCAAATGGGATTAACCAAGAGCTGACAGTGTACCTCCACCTTATACTCATATTAGCAATGGCACCTGAAATCACTAGAACAATACCACTCTCCCCAATCTTAACAGATGAAGAATTGACTTCAACATCCTTGATTGTGATGTCAGAAAGAACCACTTTAGCATTTCCAACCAAAGGGACTTGGGCAGAATTATCAATCTCTGGCAGCTGAAGCATGACAATGGAGGCAATACCTTTCTCTATCAACAACTCCTTGGCATATTCAAGACCCTTGTCAGATATGACCCCAGAGATAAAACCCTCTTCAAGGGGTTCCGCATAACAAGAAGTTGAAACCAGAAGAAGGGATAGTAGAGACAAAACAATTGAGGGTGCCATGAATTTTTAGATATGACCTTATGAGAGGGACAGCGTTAGCAATAGCAGCTACAAAGAAAATTTGCTAAGGTAAGAGCATGATGGTTATGTGAAAGATGAAAAATTTGAGACACCCATGTGATGAAACAAGAGTTAAGAAAGGGTTTCTCTATATGGTTGTTTTGTTGAAACTGTTATGGGAGTTTGGTGTCTGAAATCAGGGACTAGCAACTGTGAAAGGAAACGTGTGTAGCAGGAACTGGTAGGTATGTCATATGTGTGTTGTTGACATGTTATGGACCAATTATTAGTTATTACTATGTGAGCTCGAGAACCACGCAAGTTGTAGTGTTACGTCGTTTCAGTATATTCTGACACTTGCAAATGCATCTTTCACAATTTCACATTCTAAACCAGATTCTCTCATAAGGCTAATTTTATCTTTTCTTTCACGTTTCATTTTTCTAGAGTCATTAGTCATAGTCAATAGTTTCTTCGAAAGGTATAAATTCAAGAATTTAATTAGAATATATGTTTTGTTTAATTGTTCATGTTATTTGCTTATTCAGTATATGACTAGTCCCTCAAATTGTGATTTATTGTCCCTTTATTCTCTAGAATTTACGAAATTAAAAGAAAAAGTCTCCTAAACTATAATTTTGTCACTCTTTTTAGTTTAAATTTACATTTAACACGTGATATTTAAGTGATAATATTAACATATATATTCAAATATTAAAATCATAGCAAGTGATTAAGTTTAAGAATTTAGACAAAACAAATGTCAGCTTTTAATTTCATTATATAAATTACAACAAATCCCAATTTCAAGAATTAAATTATTGTTTATTCTTTCCTTAAAGAATAATATATATATATATATATATAATTTTTAATATTTTGGATTAACCTCTAATATATCAAATTATGCTTTTTTTCACAAAGCAAATACTAACTAGTGTCTTAAAGACATTGGTTAATAAATTAAAAGAAAAAAGATTTTTATTGAGATGTGCAAAATTACTTTTTTTTTATTATATCCTATGATTTTCACATTAAATATTTTCTTGTTTTAATTCATTAACTAATGTCTTAAAGACACTGGTTAATAAAACTCTTTCCACAATTATATTAGTTGGTTTTGTAGGGTGGAACATTGACTATACATGATTTTTTTCCAATTATATTGTCAACCTACTCAATCAAGACATCCATTTCATAAGTCCTTTATGACTAACTTGTATTAAGATTGACTTATCAATGACTTTTTTTCCAATTATATTGTCAACCTACTCAATCAAGACATGTTCATTCCATAAGTCCTTTATGACTAACTTGTACCAAGATTGACTTATCAATGTTGACCTTACCAGCTTGGCTCGGTAACTTCAATCTTGTCATGTGTCTTACATGAAAATGATTGACAGTCACATAGATCATGTGCACTATAACAACCTAACGACTTTTTCTAACAAAATCATCCCTATTTAAGAATGTCTTGCCTATCATATATGAATCTAACCTCATTTTTACACTTCTTCATATTCTCACTAACTTAAACGTCAAAGTCCTTACAAGGGGTCACAATTGGATTTTTCTCATTTTCATGCTTTTTGTTCTTGTTCTAGTTAAAGCTTCATCTATCCAAAATTGTCTTTGACTACCTTTTGTACCTTCCTTGAATTCTTCTAATAAACACTTTTTAAAAAAATAGTATTAAACAATATTTTAAATTATATATATATAATTTTAAATAGTTTAAAAATTCTACATGAATTATTAACGTATATTCATTATTGTAGTTTCCAAATTATTACTTGATAGATAAGTGAGACATTAATATATTTGGATACTATTAGGTGTTAAAGAGATAATCCCTTTCAATAATATTTACTCTGATTTTAAAGTAACTGTCAAGGGAAAGAAAGAAAAACATAATTTAACATGTTCAAAACCTTTTGTATTGAGAACCTTTTAACCAATTGGTTTAGTAAATATTAATTATTAATTTTTTATTAATATAAAGGATTAAATTCATGATTTTTTTTTCATTTTTTTTAATTAGTAAACTAATCTTATATATGCTTAATTGATTCATGTTGATATCAATAGGAGATTCTTGACAAGCATTGTAGGGAGGTATTTGTAAGCATTTTGACATTTAAGTCAATATTTGACATAGTTACAGCATTATATATTTATATGCCAAAATGATGTGTACTTGGTGAAGGTGGCAATAAGGGTATTCATAAGGAGATTTGGGTGACACGTTTGGTGGTTTCACATCATCATTCAGTCATGTCTACTTAGAAATATAATTACATATCACTTTAAAAATCCCTTGTATATATAGTAGGGGTGTTCATGGGTACGGGTCATTTATGAATTCGAACTGATCCTAATTGTTTGGATTAAATCATTTATGTATTTAAATCAAAATCGAATCAAACTGATCAAAACCGATCATGTACGGGTTAGGTTATGGGTTTAGATTTATAGATCCGTTGACCCGTTAACCCGATCTGTGAACCCGTAATAATAATATAAATTTTATTATTTATATATATATATATATATATATTAAAAATAAAAAATTAATTTTTTTTCTCCCCATAGTTTAGCATATGGCCTAATTAATTTGTTTTTTTACAAAAAAATAGAAACAACATTTTATTTATTACTGAATTTGGACAGAATTATGAATAATTTTAGGCACTAGCAGTACAACAAATTTTTAATAGATAAATAGTATACTTGAATTTTGATTTTTTAAAATAAATAATATTAAGCCTAACTCATTCAGAAACTGATTGAGCAATATGTACTAGAACATTTCATTTCTCATTCTAGTAGCAATTCAACTAATTCTAGTACATTGGCTTCAAACATGGTCTCACAACATAATGATGACAAAGGTGATAAGGATGATGATTGAGATGATGAATTTAGAATGAAAATCTAGAAAAAAAAAAGGGTGAGGTGCAAAAAAATAAGTTAGATAGGTATTTAGAGGATGATGTTGAAGATGATCACCCTGAGTTTGACATTTTGAATTGATGGAAATTGAAGGCATCTAAATATTATATTTTTTCATGTATGGCTAGAGATATATTGATCATTCATTTATCTACTGTATCATTTGAGTTTGATACAGCGGGTAGAATTCTGGATTCATTTCATAGTTCCTTGAGTCCTACTACTATTGAAACTCTCATTTGTGTCCAAAATTGGCTTAGATTTACTAAGCAAAATGTTAATGACTTGCAAGTTGAAATAATTGAAGTGGAAAAGATTGAATCAGGTGTGTAATATCTTATTTCATTTTTTATATTTGTATAAAATATCAATTAATTTTTGTGCTAACGGGGTTATGTTTAAATTTTTAGAGTTGTTTGATTTGACTTTAAATAATGCTAATATTGGGTCTCCAAGTGTTGAAACTGCAAGTGCTGGAACTTCTTAATGTATTACTTTCAGGTATATTTTTATTTGTTTCACCTTTTTTTTTCATATTTTGTTTACTGTATTTATAATATTAATGAATCATATTTTGTTCATTTGTTTGTTTCAGCAAATCTGGTTACAACAAATTTGGTTATAGCAAAGCTTAGTTTGTAAGAAATAGTTGTGATTCAGACTATTATGATAAATCTTGTTCAAGAATATTTTGTTTTAATTTATATTATAAGTGTATTTTAGAACATTATGTTGATGGTATTAAATAAATCAATTTTACTACTTTCATACATTTGATAATATTGTGTTAATTGTATTGAATATTTGAAAGAATCATGATATAAAATAGTGGTTCTAAGAAAAAAATAAATGGGTAACTCGTTAAATCTTAAATCGAACTGAACCAATCATGAACGGGTTGGGTTGGGTTGGATTTCAATTTTTTTTTGAAAATCGAACCGATCAAATTTGATTGGATTGAGTCCTAAATTTGATCAAAACTAATCCGGAAACACCCCTATATGTTAGCAGTGGCACGATTTTAGGGATTGGAACGCTAAATGACTATTGATTTAAAAATTCATATTTAAAGAGATAGATTGATCGTAGAGACGATATCATAAGTGTGAATCGATCATATATTATTCTTATATATAAATATAAGACTTTTTAAAAAAAAAATGGTTGTTGCATTTTATAAGATTATTTTTAAGTTATTTCTTGTATTAATTATTTTTTACCAAAATATATTTAATTACTTTACAAAACACATTATCAACAAGATAGTCGTATAAAGATAGTCTTATATCCTTTCAAAACTGTAATCTTGAGTTTGGAGATATTTTGAAGATTTGTAAAGATAGTCTTATATCCTTTCAAAACTGTAATCTTGAGTGTGTTTATCAACAAGCAAATTGAGTTCGCCCATTGCTTAGTAAGAGAGTTTAGATATTATGCTAGTTTCACATGTTTATTCTTGTATTATTTCACTTTTGTTGAATGATATAATATGAGCTTCTTTTTGTAAAAATAAAATAAAATAAAAAGTAAATTTATTCTCTTTCATACAAGAAATGAAGAAGAAGATTAACATATTAATTAATTAAGTAAAAATAATAAGATGATGAGTCTTAAGTAATTTTAATAATAATTTTAAAGATAATACAAATTGTTATTAAATTTAATATTATAATTAAATTAATTAACTTTCTTAAATTATATAAATTAGTTAAGAAAATCTTATATTTGAGACGAAAGAAAGAAGCAGTTGGTTTGTTAGGCAGTGTTGTCAGTATAATTGAGTATATCTTATTTAAATTTTAAAATATTTATATTTGACATTAAAAAAAATATATTTTTATGTGGATAAGATACTTCCTAATTTATATAATTAGATTAGATGTGATTGAGACAAGCAATGGTTTTTTTTAATGATAAAATAACAATTACTTCAGTTAACAAAATTGTTACCGCGAAGGATGACTTAATCGCTACCACTATATAAAACTCGTAAATAAAAACAACTCTTACTTTTCCAACTGTTTACAACAAAAACTCATAACTCGCGTAGCGCAAGGGACAGCTTAAACGACGCCGCGCTGATCAACGACTCCTTACGTAAACGACGACGGTGTCAGACAAACGGTGCCGGTTGGTGGTGCCGCCACGCTATTACGCTAATCGTATCCATTACCCTCATCAAAACCCCTCCTTTCTCTTAATTTTAAAACCCTATTTCAGAAGAAAAAGGTCACCTTCTCCAGAATTAGCGCGTAAGATTAGATTCAATTCCCCTTTGCTATCTTCTTCCCTTTCCTTTGTTTTTGTTTTTCCGAATTGTTTTCAATTTTTCCATCTGAATTGTAATTCTGGACTGAATTTGCTGGTTGAGCTTTAGTTCCTCCGAATTACGCTTTTTTTGTGCCTGATTTTTATGTTTTCTTTCTGTGATTGTTGTTTTCTGAGAATTGTGTATTTTTTGTGTCTGATTTTTGTTGTTAAACGTGATCGATTTTCTGGTCATCGCATGATATGCGGGAGTTTTGTAATTTCCCATTGTTTTCCCTGTGTAATCATGATGAGCTCAAAAAATGGCATCTTTGTGCTGTGCCTTTTACTTTGTATTCACGGAAATTCTGTTATAGACTTGAAATTTTGAATAGAGGAATATGTTGTTTAAGTAATCAGTCTGGTTTGCTGGGTTACGAGGTCAAGAAATTGTTGAAGATTCATTTTGGGTAAGAATTATGTTGATGCTGGTGTTGGCTCAATGGTTGGTAGTTAAAGGTGGGTGATGGCAATGCCTTTATAAGTTCTATTTTATTCATATCTATAGTCGGTGTAGGATCTCAACACACCCCCTTTCACCCAAGATTGGACATCTGGAGCATGGAGATTCTAGGACTGATTTTCTTTCTTTCTTTTTTTTTTTTTTTTTTGCATTGAGAAACTGCAGGATCAGGTAGTTGTTTTGGACAGTTGAGGGTGGCTCAATATCGGATCTATGATAAGCTTTGGTACCATCTTGAATTGCCAATCTAACTCAACCCCAAAAGCTATTTCATGAGATGACGATTGTCTATTCCTTTATAAGCTCTATTTAAGCCACATTTGAAATTGATGTGAGATCTCAGCACATCCCCTCACACCCAGGATTGGATATCTGGGGCATAGCGTTTCTTTTTATATTGCACTGGGAAAGTGACGGGACCAGATAGTGTTTTTTTTTTTGGACAGTTGAGGGTGACCCAATATCGGATCAATGATATGCTCTAAATACCATCTTGAATTTGGGTTAGGCTTAAATCCCAAAATCTAGCTCATGAATTGAGGATTGTCCAAACCTTTATAGGCTTTATTTTAGCCATATCTATAGTTGATATGAGATCTCAACGCGCCCCTTCACACCCAAGGTTGGACAGTTGAGGGTGGTGCAATATCAAATCTATGATCAGCTCTGGGTTTTCTTCCCTCTATGTGGGTGACTGCTCTACTCTTTATCAGACAAACAAAACATGAGGGGTCCTCTCATCTTTTGTAATTTTCCTTTCAATAAATTTCTTTAACCCCAAAAAAAATATAAAGTGTAACTTCTCAGTTCTGAGTCTATATAGATCAATGTTGTTCACACACATTCTGATTCTTCTTCAAACAATTAGCTGATCATATAGTTTCCTCTATTGATTGGGAAATCCTTTTTTCATTTTCAAATATGTTAAGGAACTTAGTTTTTTATTGTTGAATGTTTTTGTATTAGGATTGAATCCAGTCCGTGTGTGATAATTGTAAGACAATTACCATATGGACTGAGGATCCCGATTACGGAACTTAGTTGGGGGCAAAGCTGCAATAAATATTTTTTGACATTAAGCAAAAGGGGTGTTAGGTTCAGCTGATAATTAGTGATCCCTTAAGTTTTGATGCATTTGAATATGAGAATGGTTCATTTGTAGAGGTAACTTTGATATTTCTCTCTCTTGTTATCTTTTGTTGGAAGGCTGATTATATAACACCTTATTAGGGAAGGGTGGAGTATATTCATGAAGTCCAGTTTAAACATGACCTAAATTTACCTGTAGCCTCTGCGAGGTTACCGATGGTGGTTGGCGGAAGGCGGAAATTCTGCCGTATAAACATGCCATTTTTGGCCTGTGGTGCTGCCATAGTTGGCCTCCCTTCCCAAATTGCCTTTGGTGGAGGGGTCGAAAAATGCCACATTATAGCATTATGCTGGCGCACTATAATTGTTATTTAATAACATTGGGCCCATATTGTATGTTCAAATCAAGGTGAGCAAATGGCTGTAATAATGTATAATACTTGTTTCTTAATCTTTCAATATCTTTAATATCATAATATTTGATTGCATTATCATATGCCTGTGAGTCTTGTTTTGAGACACCGGAGTAGGTAGCAAGCTGTGGAATGTTAAATTATCATAAGTGGGAATCTTTGTGTCATAGCTACTTATATGAAATCTTGGTTTTATGGGTTTCTCTAACCTGGTAAAATTTATCTCATGTTAATCATGTGGACTGAAAAAGTTCTCTATCTTGTTGGGCACTACTTTAAGATTTCTCGACTTACTATATTATTGATTGTAGAATCTTTTATTTCTTGTATTGTTTATGCTATCCATCAATGTCAAATCTATTAAATAGAACTTCATTAATATTTCTTCTATAAAATGAGTAAGTGTCCATGCCTTGGTACTCATATTGTTTTTCATCCTTTTTCCTCTTATTTCAGGCTAATGGCATCTTCTTCAGACTCATGGATGAAGGAATATAATGAAGCTGTGAAACTTGCTGATGATATCACTGGCATGATTTCTGAACGTAGTTCATTCCCTGCATCTGGACCAGAAACCCAGCGACATGCATCTGCTATAAGAAGGAAGATCACGATATTAGGGACCAGACTTGATAGCTTGCACTCTCTTTTGTCAAAGGTCCCTGCAAAGTGAGTGTTCAGTTGTTTCCTATGCTGATTAAGAAAAGTTCATGCTATGAGAAGCAAGGAATACTATGGCTTATTGGATTTTAGTCATCTAATTCTTTTCGTTTTGAAATAAATGTCTTGAAACCTCTTAATCTTGACTATCTCTTTCATATGAAGTTGCATCATTGTTGTTTTTAGTGTTTCTTTGTGAATGATGCACAGAACTGAGAAGGAGATGAATCGTCGCAAGGACATGCTTGCGAATTTGAGGACAAAAGTTAACCAAATGGCTTCAACATTGAACATGTCAAACTTTGCAAATAGGGATAGTTTGCTTGGGCCAGAAATAAATTCAGATGCAATGAGCAGAACTGTTGGCCTGGACAACAGTGGACTAGTTGGTCTTCAACGGCAAATTATGAAAGGTCACTTAATCTGAATTGTTTGAAATTGAAAAATATTACCCATAATCTGCTGTTTGGATCTAAATTTGGAAATGTGCTATTCAAGCAGAGCAAGACGATGGCCTTGAGAAATTGGAGGAGACTGTAATCAGTACTAAACATATTGCGTTGGCTGTGAATGAAGAGCTGGATCTACATACTAGACTCATTGTATGTTCCCCTCATATGTTAATTTTCTTTGCTACTCTTACTGTCCATTTTATTCTCTCATTTCTGAAATCTAATCCTTTCTCTTCTTTTGTTAGGATGACTTGGACCAACATGTAGATGTTACAGATTCTCGGCTGAGGGTAACACTCTTGCCACTCTTACCATAACTTCCTTACTGGGATCATAACTCTTGTTTTTAAACATAAGAAAGTTAAATTTTATGAGATGGAGTTTACAATATGCTCAATCTGCTGAAATCATGTGTTATCCTCTTGCATTTAATATTCTTAACCTTTTCAGTTTATAAACTCCTTAATTCTTGTAGGTATATTATCTATTAAGATTTTGAGACTGAACCAATTTAACCTCTCAAATATATACATAAATTCTTTGGTTAGTCTTTGTTGTGGCAGTGTTTACGAATAAAACTATACTTACTTGGGATAAAATATACTTCGTTATTATATGCTTAGTCAAATATTGACCTGTGGGGATTCTGCTCATGATGTTTCATTCTTTTTTATCAGGAGATAATTTGTTTATATATAACAATAGTAAATTTACTGCAAATATATACTTTCCTTTGTTTAGGGTAATTTATGTTTGACATATAAAGCAAAACTACATGAAAATAAATTAATGATATTTGTATTGTAGATGCCCTTGCAAGTTGCAAGAGATATACCTATTTCTGGTGTATTTATTTTAAAAGCAGCTAGTTGTTAATTTTTCCCCCTGTTTAACTCTTGAATTGAGATATTGTAGAAGTTGCTTGCAACTTACCTTGTGTGTTTCTGATTTGAAAACAGAGAGTGCAGAAGAACTTGGCAGTGTTAAACAAACGTACCAAGGGTGGTTGCTCCTGCTTGTGCATGCTTTTATCAGTGATTGGTATAGTGGGTTTGGTTGTTGTCATATGGCTGCTGGTCAAATATTTGTAAAGATAAAAATACCCAAACTCGTGAAGTTTCTCTTTTTTATTTTTCTGAATGTGTGCATTGAAACATGATAACGTGTTTCTTTGATTTTTCTTGGTGCTTTGGCAATGACATGGAATTTATTAAGGTATTGAAAGGCTTTATTATGCAATTGTCAGATTTGAAATGTTGATACCCTTGAGTGTTCTCTTTGTAAAAATCAGTAAATTGAGGTGACTTCCATTAATGACTTGAGCTCTTGCACTATGAGGAGCGTTTGCGTGGGTGGGAAGGGAAATAATATTTATGTATTGCAGAAGCTGCAATTTCGTTTTCCTTTTTGGTTCAGAACCTCTGATAAAATGCCGAGGTTCTTTAATATGCATCTATTCGAAGTTAGGGAGTAGGTTCTGATTACAAATTGTTGAAATATTTAAACAATTGTTTATTTACATTTTATTATATAATTATAGTTTATCAAATTTCATTAATTATGTGACATATGGTGGTTCATAAGTCATAACTCATTCCTGATAAGACTGGGTTTTAAAAGCTAGTTTTAGGTAAAAAGTTCTTAAATGCATATTAAGAAAGAATTCAAATTATATTTTATGCCATTCTAATTCGTCGTAGTATTTTATATTATTATAAATTATATATTCTTTTTTAATAATTATGTATTAATAATAAAATTTATTGACTTCATAAATAATGTGTGCAATACGAAATTGTATTTATTTATGGCGTCTTCTCCCTAACATTATATATGCCACGAAAAAAATTCCAACAAAAAAGAGAAAATAAATAAATTCCTCTCTTCCTATTCCTCTCCAACTCCAAGTGAGTATACAATTGAAATTCACATAAGGATATATTAATTATGTTCAATATAATATATCCAAATCCATTTATTCGTGGCTGAAAGAAATTCCTATGTCCTCAACGAATAAAGTGAAGAACACTAAAATAAGCATAAAAAATTACATAGTAGATTCATTAGCATATAAGTAAGTAATTTTTTTTAGTGCCAAAATATATATAAAAAAAAGGATAGGTTATGTTTTTGACATTTTGATTAATGCGACGTGAATATATCTTCAAGATAAAAAAAAGAAAGTCATTTTATTATTTTTCATTCTTAGTAAAGATAAGAAAAAAAATTAATTTCTGTTTGAGTTCAAGTTACATGTCATTTAGTTAACTTTTAGAAAATGAGAAAAAATAAGATGTTTTTGATGTTTCAAATGAGAAAAAATGATTAATTTTAACCATTGAATTATAATTAAAAATTGATGGTTGAGATCAAAATCCTAATTCTTTATTAGATCATGTACATTTTCTCTCCCTCTTCCTCTTACTTTCTCTGATTCTCCCCTTCACAATCTTATTCACGTTCTCATGCACAATGACTTTCGTACATGGTGACTACACAATTTCACGTGTCTTATTCTCGTATTTATGATATTCAATTCTTTGTTTGGTCCACTTATTCTTGGCCTCCTTTTCATTCCAATCTTTTTTTGGCTTTTATCTCTGATTTGAGAACATATTCACTAATAAGAAGGTATGCTCTCTTGTCTTTCAACTTTATTTCATTTTCTTTTGTTATATATTACCAATTTTTCGTTGCTTCCAGTAGCATGTATCTTAGCTTTCTTATGGGAATTGCTACTGAAAATGCCAATTTAGTTTCGGTTTGGAAGGTTATGAGATATTACGGGAATTGCTTTTGTTGTGGTTGTCATGAGAAATTGTCAATTTGGGATATAGTGTTGTAAGAGTGTTTGAATTTGTCTTTTACGGTACAGATGCTTATAAAATTATGTTTTGTATCTTTATTTTTACTAAACTTGATCACTCCTGGTGTCCAGTTTTGTTTAATGAAATTTTTTAGCTTATAAAAAAATCTTTACTTTTTTACCTTATAATCTTCCTTCTTTGTCTTATATATCACTCCTATAATTCTGAGAATTTTTCATTACATTCTTGTTCTCTATCTCTCTCCCTTATAAAATTTTCAGGTACTAAAAGGACAAGTTGCTTTCTTATTTTAACCTCCTTAAATTGCTGCAAATTATGTTTAAGATAATGAGGTGTGTAATTTCTTGTTTTTCTTAATATATATTTGTTCTCAATTATTTAGGTTTTACATGGTGACGAAAAGAGAGTTAAGATACATGCTGCATCAACAAAAAATTGGTAATATATAACAAAAGAAAATTAATTAAAATTGAAAGACAAGAAACTATACCTTCTTATTAGTGAGTGAATACGTTCTTAAATCAAAGATAAGAAGTCAAAAAAATATTGGAATGATAAGGAGGCCAAGAATAAGTTAACCCAACAAAGAATTGAATATCGTGAATACAAGAATAAGGCATGTGAAATTGTGTCACCACCACGTGAAGAATAAGAGAACGTAAGAGGGAGAGGAAAGGCATGTGATCTTCTAGAAAATTGAGATTTTGATGTCAAATATTAATTTTTTTTAATTATAATCTAACAGTTAAAATTATTTTTTCTCATTTTTCATTTCAAATTTCTTCTACTTTGAAACATCCCTATATATATATATATTTCATATTATTATAATTTTGTTATAATTAGAAATTTCCTATATTGAATAGAAATATCTATCTAATCCACCGTTTTGTTATTTAGTTTTTCTTTTTTATTGATATTTTAAATTTTGAATATTTTTATAATGTATTAAATACTTGTCGGTATATTTTTTTTATCTATTTTTGTTTTATATATATTTAAATTTTTATTTTTCAACATGATATCTTGTAGTAGTTATTTATATTCTCGCTAAACTTTTCTGTATATGATATTTAATATTTTATTTTTTATTAATATCTTTTAATTTATACATTACACAAGATAAATTCTTAGTTTTATATAGTTAACCTTTATTATAAATATATATCTTTGAATTCAAAAATTATATTTTAGAGATACAATGAATAATTTAAATTTGTAATATAAGATTATTTTTAACTATAGATAGTTTCTTTTTAAAAAATCATTGAAGTTCAATTTAAAGATAGAGATAAGGGAAGATAGGTTGGAAAAGATAAGCGGTTAAAGAAAAAAAAAAGTGATACTTTAAGACGTTTGAGATAGAGTGCTTTTTTTGCTAGTCGCCGGAATATGATATGGAATGCAAGAATTTCTTTCCTTTTTTTATAGCTTATTTTAAAGAGAGAATATTGAAAATGTGTAATTGAGAAAAACTTCTGTATAAATTAAATAATTTATAATTTAAGAGTGGATTTATAATTATTTATTCCCTTCACATATTATTTTTTAGAGTTTAATTTTTAGTTTATTTATATTTAAAATCTTGATACACAATATTAAATTGAAGGTATTTTTATTTTCATATAAGATCAACTAAATTATAGGATTGATTAGGATTATAATAATTTTTAATTATTTAAAAGAAAAATATAAATTCAATCTATTAAGATTTAAAGTTTAAATCAAGTTAAATTAATATCAGTGTTGTGAAAATCAGTTTGAACCGGCCGATTGGATCGAGAACTGTGACTTCATCCGAGTCGGATTGGTAAATGAATCGACCGTACATGTGGTCCAATTTGGCCTGGAGAAAACCAGACGATGTTTAGAAGATCCAACAACCCGGTCGATTTTTGGGACATGGATCAGGTTTTGAGAGAAAAAAAAAGCTCCAAAATGGCAAAATGACGTCGTTGTCATCGCGCCTTGCAGCATGAAGGAAGGAAGGTGCAGCGCAACATCAGTAGGAAGGTGGAAGGTGCAGACATGCAGCAACCAGCAACCAGTAGCAACAAGAAGGAGGAAAGCCCAACAACAACGGGAAAGAGAGCATAATATATATATATATATATATATATATATATATATAGTAGTACTGGGTAGGGTTTTTCCTTATTTGAGTTTGATATGAGCTAGATCCATAATGTTACTTTTTGTACCCCTTTTATTACTTTATGTAGTTTTCATTTTGCTATTTGATTTCGGTAGTTGCTATTTATACTCTTTTTTATTATTAATACACTTTAATTGTGTTTTCAACTTTAATACTTCAATTATTATTATGAATTTCTGAGTATGGAATTATAGATGAATTTTTCTTAACAAATAATCTTATTTATATACGTATATATAATATATTTTTGAATTTTTTTAATATAGACCAGGTCAAACCGGACTAACTACTGGCTCACATGTTGGACTACTGACCCAATGACCCATTACCTCGACCAGATCAATGATCGGGTCGGATTTTATAACACTGATTAAAACTAATTTAAAATAGTATTTGATAAGAGATAAAAATATAATATTATATTCCTTCTTTGTTCTTGATGGAGAGTGTTTTTAGGAATTATTCTTATTAGTCTCATGGTTTATCCTTTCGAAATTAGCATTTAATTTTATTATTTTGTCACTTTCAATTTATCCTTTCAAGTTAAAAATGGCAGAGTGCATCTAAATTTTTATGTGACTGTAAAATTCCCCTTAAGTTAAAAGAAAAACTTTATAGAACAACTATAAGACTTGCAATGTTATATGAAGTTGAATGTTGATCAACACATAGACAATATTAGCATAAAATATATACTACTGCTCTAAGGGCCACTACTTGTGAATTGAAAATGACTTCCGTTGGAGGGGGATGCTACCATGTGGAAGAGATTCATACTTGAGAGAGAGAGAGATTGTTGAAGTATAAGTATGAGTTAAATTCCCACATCGGATAGAAATAAAAAAGTTAAGCATCATATAAGTGAGGAGAAGACCCATAAACCTGAGGCTTAAGGTTTTGGGTCAAAGTGTAGTGTCTAATTCACTTATATAGTTGCTCGTATAAATCTTTCTGATATTTATTCCCTCGATTTTCCAACAAGTGATTATACAAAAATGAAGATATTATTCAGTTTTTCCTTATTTCTTTCACCCTTCTTTTCTTTTGTCTAATTTCCTCTTTTTCTTCTTCTCTTGTTTTGTTTTTTTATAATTTTTTCGTGTTTATTATTGAGTTTATTTAGTATCAATTCTAATTAATTTGGATTAAATATGTAATTAATGTTGACACATAATGATATTCTCATTCCACGAGTGACGTACCAATCCCGTGATTTGCTTAAAATATTTGAACGTATAATAATATGCGGTTTGATAAGTCAACTTTACTGGGATAGGTACTTTTGTTCTACACGGCTGGCTTTGGCATTTGGAGTAGTGTTAAGTAGGATCAGTTTCGGGAGTTTCATGGCTTGAATTAATGTACTGGTGTTGGGGATGTTGTTAGGGTCTGATGTTCATAGGATATAGGGTATAATTAGGGATTGGTCTGATGTTCATAGGATATAGGGTATGATTTCTGTTTTTAATTTTATTTTGATTTTTATTTTAATATAATAAAATTTATTTTAGTCAAAAATTGTGAGTGCAAGATGGTACATATTTTATTCTAAACATAATTTATCTCATATTCAAAAACCAATCAAAATTCTCATCCTAAATTATATAAGTCCTTATTTGTCTATTGTTAATGATTAATATAATGTTATTTGTAATCTCTTATAAATTGGTTCATTTTGTTTTTAATATATTATATTATTTTTTTGTTATTTTAAATTATTATTTACGGGTAAAATTTTTTATTTCTCATTTTATGTTGATTTTTACTTTTAGTTCCTTATAATTTTTTATTTAATTCCTTATAAATTGATACATTTTGTTTTTAATCTATCTCGTTAATTTATTGAAGATGACATGACAAACAAAATTTTGACTTAAAAACTTTTTGTTTAAGTTTCTTATAGTTTTAATTGCTGCAAAGCTTCTGACAAACTATAATTACCAAAAATGTTCAAAAAATAAAATCAAAACTCTAAATACTAAATTTTCTGAAATCACCATAAATGTTACAAAAATAAACATTTATACGTAAACAATTTGTAACAGTTAATAGCCGCTAAAACATTAAACAAAAACACGAAATCACAGACTAAAAACAAAAATAATTACTAAAAATGCAGTGAAAAAGATAATGGCAAAAAATTTAAGAAAGTTAAAACGAGTGAAAGAGAACATATTTTACCCTTCATTTATTTAATTTTATTTAATAATAACGAAAAGAGTGAGATATAACAATATAACATATTTTCCTTAACATAAAATATAAAACATATTTATGCAAGTAGTGCTTAGCCAAAGCTTAGAAAAAACAACCTCAATATTCCGAACCTGTTTTACCTCAATCTTTGATCTGTGCGAAAAAACTCGCAAGTCTCATCTTTTTTTACCTTGCAACTTGCTAGTCTTAGTTAGGTTAATAAAAGCAACATTAATATTTCTACCTTAATTCAAACCATTCTTCTGATTCTGCAAATTGTTTTGTTTTTGCCATTGCTGCCATCACCATTCTCCATTAACCTAAGCAACCTTTGTCGATTGGTGAAAGAGCAACTGATGTTCGATTGGAATCCAAGATGAGTTTCGTGCCAAAGGAGACAATCGAAGTCATCGCACAGAGCATCGGCATCACCAATTTCTCTTCCGATGTTGCCCTCGCTCTCGCTCCCGATCTCGAATATCGCATTCGCGAAATCATGCAGGTACCCCCATCACATCTTTCTCGCACCCTTTTGCGCAATTTTGAATTTTTCGCGGGTAATTTGACACCCCCTTTGTGGATTTTGTTGCAATGCAATGACCCGGTTCGGTTCATATGCAAACGATGAAACCCACTTTCAATATTATTATGCGAAAAATTTTATATTTGCGGGAAAAGAATGAAATTCCGTTAATGGGGTGGTTGGAATGTTTGAACATGATTAAAGGGTTGTGGCGGTTTGTAGGCATTGATATTGTTGTTGCTTTGTTGGTATTATTGCTAATACTACTGCTTGAGTGTGGCTAATGGAGGTATGTATGGGTTTGTTGTTTATTTTGTATTGAACAGGAGTCGGTAAAATGCATGCGCCATTCAAAGAGAAATTTTCTTACTACAGAGGATGTGGATACTGCACTTGCATTGAGAAATTTGGAGGTGACTTGCTTTGCTTTTGGAATTAGGTTGTGTTATGTTTTTAATGCTTGTGGATTTGATAAGATGGTTTTTTGAGGTAGCATGTGTTTTGCCTCGGTAATCATTTTCCCCCTCAAACTCGTGTGCAAAAGGGTTAGGTTTGGTTAAGTGTATCTATGAAAGAGTGCTGATTTGTCGTTGAGACGATGGCAAATTGACAATGGCATGTCTCTTGAGTATAGTCTTATGAGAGAGTGTCATTGTAGAAGTAGAATGCCACATTCGTATCAAAATATTTCTTTGAAACATTTAAGATGGCAAACATTTCTCTATCTGAATTGTGTTTCATGTACACTATGAAATGTTTATCACCAACTCCAGTCTGCCCCCAGCTTGTTAAAATTTTTATCTTTGAAATTTGTTGCTGTTTTCTTTTTTCTTATTTTTGTATTTATGTATCAGCCGATATATGGGTTCACATCTAATGATCCTCCACGGTTCAAAAGAGCTGCTGGACACAAGGATTTGTTCTACATTGATGACAAAGATGTGGATATCAAAGATGTAAGATTTCTAGGTACATCAAGATTGCTATTCTATTGAAAAGTAGTTGAATTGCTTCTTGTACGGTGTTCTCACATTTTTCTTGATTTGAATAGATCGTTGAAGCTCCTTTACCAAAAGCACCCCTTGATACATCAATTACTAGTCACTGGTTGGCTATTGAAGGTGTGCAACCTGCAATTCCTGAAAATGCTCCCGTTAAAGGTATTTTTCCAGATTTAAGTGCAATAAAACTGAACTAACCTCCTCCTTAGTAGTAGTGCTCTGTGTTTCTACCAATCTCATTGTTTGTATGATATGATGGTCAACTGGTGCCCATCAAGCCAACTTGCTATAACATTGAAGTTTATAACTTTAAGTGATCTGCTACACTCAATTTTGTATATTATCATCTGCACAATTTCACTCCTTTCACCCCCTTTTCTTTCCAGCTAGAATTTTAATTTTCTTGACATTGACATATTTGCTTGCCCTATGTTACTTGCAGCTCCGTCTGAGATAAGAAAATCTGAATTTAAGGAAGACAGGCTTCCTGTTGATGTTAAATTACCTGTTAAACATTTAATAACAAGGGAGCTTCAGGTATACTCATTATTTGGAATGTCTTTTTATTTTTTTAAGAAATTCCATATATTTTTTTTATCAACTTAATGATCTTTATTTCTTCTACAGCTTTACTACGAGAAAATAACTGACCTAACTTTAAATAAGCCTGGATCCATTCCTTTTAGAAGAGCATTAGTTAGCTTGGCAGCAGACTCAGGACTCCATCCCTTAGTTCCTTATTTCACATGTTTTGTTGCTGATGAGGTATTGACAAGTTCATATCAATGGTCTTTTTGGTAAACTTGTTAATTTAGTGTTTGAAATAGAATATAAGTACTGATTCTTATCCTTTTCCCCTTGTCATATCAGGTGGCACGGAATTTAAATAATTTAGCTGTCTTATTTGCCTTGATGCGCCTTGTGCGGAGCCTTCTGCAAAATTCTCAGATACACATAGAACTCTATGTAAGCATGACACCATTGTAAATTTTTGCATCTATATATCATCAACTTCAGATGATAATTGTCATCTATGACAACTCTCATTAGGTTGATCTCTGATATGTGATTCTGTAAACGAACTCAATAACTTCGTGCCAGTTTTGGATCTGTTTGGGTTACTGAAGCCAAGACTTAAGAGCAGTTATACTGAAACTTGAGTTTTTACTTCAGTAATATGTCTTGTGAGTTTCAGTTTTTGTCTAATATTTTCTTATAATCTGCAGTTACATCAATTGATGCCGCCTATCATTACTTGCATTGTTGCAAAAAGGATAGGAAACAGACTCTCTGATGATCACTGGGAGCTTAGGAACTTCAGTGCTAATCTTGTTACTTCAATATGCCAAAGGTGTGGACCTTCTTTCTATTGAATAGGAGTATAATTACCATGGCAGAGATTTTATGTTGTTAACTGTTGCAGCATGTGCATTATTATCATTCTTTGCATTTGCACAGATTTAATTAGGAGATTTATTTCCTCCCATTATTTGTAATTAGGACAGATTTTCCTTATTTCTTGTAATTGGGTCAGCTTTTTTGCCCACAAGTCCTAGGATAACATTAATTCCCTAGCCTGTATATATATTGTTATTAACATTTGTACATTGGAATATAATATTTAGATTTTGCCCATATTTCAAGTTTAAGTGTTTAACTTGATAATTCTCAGCTCTTATGATTCTTTTAGATGGGCAGTTTGGTGCACATTTCTACTATTGTATGGTACCAAAAAGAGCAATGAGAAGGTCAAGATCTGCTTGATGAGACTTCAATTGCTGATGAGCAATAGGGTTTCATTCTAAATGTTAATTGTGGTTGTTGGGGCTGTTACATGTATCATATTCAAATGGAATTATATATATATATATATATATATATAGAGAGAGAGAGAGAGAGAGAGAGAGAGAGAGAGGGAGAGAGAGAGAGAGATGATTTTGATACTTTATGGTTTAACTTCGTGGTTTGAGTAACGTGTTCTGTAGAACTGTAGATGATACGAAGTGTTTCTTGATATGCATACCAAAAATTTTCTTGAGATTGCACGTACTTTGTTTTGATAAGGACAATTTTTCCTTACATCTTTTGACATTGTGTTGCTTGTGACTATATTAGTAAATTAAAATAATTACTATAGAATACTGAGCTTATATTTATCATCATATTTTTTGAGTTTTTATGTTCCTAGTCTTTGGATTTCTTCAGATTTGGGCATATTTATCACAATCTGCAGCCGCGTGTGACAAAGACATTTCTTCATTCTTTCTTGGACCCTACAAAAGCTTTGCCTCAACACTATGGTGCAATTAAAGGGATAGAAGCTCTTGGATCAAGACTGGTATGTCTTGACCTCTGTGTTTTAATTTCATCCCAGTAGATTGTTAGATGGCTTCTGGTTGTCAAATTGGTTTCATATTAGTTATTTGATGATCTCTTGCGGATAATAACTTAATGAAGACAGATCTACTTTTCCCTTTTAGATTAGATATGATTATTTTTTTTATACAAACAATATTCTTTACCATCTGTTTAGTTCTCGTGGATAATAATAATGAAGAAGCATTACTTTTTTATATGATGTTACTTAAATATTTGCACCTGTTTTTTTTTTTTTTTTTTTTTTATATAAAAAAAAACTACGTACCCCATTGCCCAGAGGTTCCTTGCTATACGAAGGTAAGGAAAAAGGATATTGTACGCAGCATTACTTTTGCATATGCAAAGAGACTGTTTCCGGATTCGTACTTGTTTTTAATGCATATTTTTTATTGCAACCTTAACTCTTTTTCTTTGTATGGGGTTCACAGGTCACTTTTATGCTGTGATTTCTACCTCTAGTTGTATTGGTGTCAACTAATGCATATATTCCTTCACTTTGAGTAGATTCGCTTGCTTATACTTCCAAATCTCGAGCCATATTTGCATCTTCTTGAGCCAGAAATGCAACCTGAGAAGCAAGAAAATGAAATGAAGAGGCATGAAGCTTTTCAAGTTTATGGGGCTTTGTTGGTGAGTTGTAATGTTTTAATTGCGTTTAATTTTGACAGATAATCTAAAAAATAAAATATTACACTGTCATCCTTCAATGTGTTGCCACATTTAATTTGACAACTCTTTTAATTATATGATTTGGCAGCATGTATTTGGATGACTTTGTAAAACTTTTTTGATTGCATTCAAGTTTAATTCTTTAATTTTATAGAATACCTAGGTTTCATTATGCATAAATCGGTTTGTTTCGGTGAACATCTATTTAGCTGATTCCTGAAGTCATAAACCTTTCAGGGTGCAGCAGGACAATGCGTGCATGAAAAGGTCAAAACGTTCAGCAATTTGTTCTCTCTTCCAACTCAGGTTACTTCAAGAGGCAGTGGAAAAGCTGTGATTGCGATGTCAGGTGTGGCTTTATTTTTCTACATCTGCAATTATAGTGATGTGCTTGTAAAGCAATATTTGCTTTCTGAATGGAGTAATTAATAAATTAGTTTGTATGCATTCCTTTGGGTGATAGCCGTATGATCTCTCTTCTCTCTCCCCCTCTCCGCCTCTTAAAGTTAGCTTTTAGTTCTAACAGGAAACACAAACATAAAAGGGACAGGGTTGATAATGGAAAACATTTTCTTTTTGATAGAACACAAGCTAGTTAATGAAATGTGTGGAAGGCTCATAAAAAAATGAAATGCATTTGAAGCCCTATGCAAAAAGTTATTATTTAATAATCAATGATTGTAAATAAAACTTCAATATATTACTGTTTTGAAGAATATACGAACCAATGAATTTTTTAATATTTTTGTGTTAATAATATTTCCATCTAATGTTCCTTTTTTGGGATAAAAAAGGAGAGAAAAAGATTTTCATGGTTAATAAAGAAATCTTTAAATTATAAGAGGGTTGATTTTAATTACTATTAGTTTTCACTACATAATTATAATAACAAGAGTAAATATAAAATCAATGGGAATGTCAAAATGATTTATAATGAAGACTGTGGAAATAAATCAAATATTTAACCTTAAATTAATTAATGACTTGAACATCAATCAGGGCAAGGGCAACCTATCCTCCCCCTAAATGTATGACATATAAAAAATTATACACATAGAAAGTGCTTCAGTTGAGAGCGTGAATGGAAATATTTTTAACTTACTACCAAAATGCGTAGTGAAGGTTATATTTAAGTAAAATAATCTTTAACCGTACATGGAAATTCAATATTGATTTCAAGTAAAATGATTTTTGACCTTTCATGCAAACATTAAGTGGTCAAAATTAGATCTTCTGAAACAGTAACATGATATATTTCCAATATGTATATTGAAGTTGCACTGAAAGCCTGAGTTTCTGAATGTGCTTCCCTAGATGACAAAATGTTCCATCGGAATGTTCTTTTTGGCACCTTTGTTTACTATAATCACATTGCAATTTGTTTTTTTTTTATGCTCTGATAATCATACTCTATCTTTTACCCTAATGAAGGCAAACGAAGAGCCAGCACCGACAATCTGATCCAGCAACAGCAGCAGCAGCAGCTACCTCCAATGAAGAAACTCATAACAGATGGCACTGGAGGTGTGGTACGAATGAACTCCATGTCAGTTGACATGCAAGGTTCAACAGGTGGATATTCTTCCATGATGGGGGTTTCTTCCATGTCAATGGCTCGTCAAATATCCAACGACAACTTGCCTGGGAGCGATATTGGAGATCAACAAAGAAAGGTGTCCTCCACCCTTGCTCAGGCTTGGAAGGATGACATTGATGCAGGAAATTTGGTATCATCAGTGGTTGAATTATTTGGCGAAAGTGTGTTTCCGTTTGTTCCAAACCCTGAAGCATGTATGTTTTTGTAGCACTAGTTGCACTGTAGGTATTTGTTTTTGCATGTGAAAGTGCATGCAATAAGGTGGCATGTTCATGTGACTTGCTGCAGAATATACATTACCATAGGCTAAAATAGAAATTAACCTGTATTTAAATTTCTGATATTTAAACTCGTGGAAAAACCAGTAACACGTCTGGGATTTTGTCTTTAGATGATTTATTTAGCAGTGATGATTCTATTATCTTTTCTCTATATTGCTAGTATAGGCCAGTCACATAAGTATTTATTAATTAATAATGATAGTTACTTTTTAATTATTAATGTGGTTGACCTGGTACATCTCATTTAAAGGAATGTCAATGACACTGTCATTAATTGAAATCTGTTTAAAATTATCTATTTTTGTGAGTCATATTTTTTTATTTAATGATTCTGTCTCTTAGTGTAAAAATGAGACCTATCAAAATTGGTGATTTTTAACAAATTTTAGTAACTCATAAGAGTGTTAAAAAGAAAATGTCACTAGTATTCCTTTTAAGAAATCATAAAAACAAAACTGTGAGAACAATTCGCATTAAAGGAGTTGTACAGAAATTTTTTATTGGAAATCTATTAAAATAAAATCACGAACAACAATTGTAATTGAAAATTTGTGAAAAAAATCGTTGAAAGAGTCATATATTTGCTTTCATTGAAAATCATTCCTAATAATTGCAAATGAAACATAACGAAGGAAAAATTGAAACAATAACTGAAACTCACTTATTAGTATAGAGAGTTTGTTTGTATGTGAAGGATGAAGAGGGTTTCCAACATTGGTGTTGAACAATTTCTTCGCTTGGCGATTCTCAGCTACGTTTTGCTATTAGCTGCAATCCAAGGTTCGAAATAGAAACAAAAGAGAAATAAAAAATAAATAAAAAGGATATGATATTTAATTTTTGCTTTCTTTCTTTTTGGTGTTAATGTTTAGTTTACCCGAATGTGTGCCACCCATAGTAGTTAAAATGGTTCGAAAAATGGAAATGCTGATCATATTTGGGGGATCAATGTCAGTAATGACAACACCAATTTAGAATTTAATTTTACAATAATTTAGATTTTAGAGATGATAGCTGGAAAGATGTGTCAAGGAAGCTCTTTTTAAGGAGGCATTTGATAGAGGATAAATTTTCACTTTTATGGAATCTTAATTTGTGAAACTTAATTCTCACATTTGATGATATGTAGTTTTAAGAAACATATTCTTGGAGAAATATGATTTCTAATAATTGCTTTTAATTCATATTTCCATAAAAACATGCCTGAAGAGGGGTGGAGAATTATTCTTTTTTAAGTTTAATTTTGTTTTATCATGATAAAAATATCTGTCATATACTGACAGTATCAACTTTTTTCCTTTTCATTTATGTGGTGCATTAATTTTCTTTAAAAATAAAAAAGACAAAAGTAAAACGCAAGTATTTTAGACTTCAGTGACCACTGTTGCAACTCTGCTAGACTGTGCTTTTCTTCCTTCATCCATTTCCAATCCAAACCAACGTGAAACATGAAAACTGAGCTCAATTCTCATCCTCCCGTAAAACCCTAAAACACTAAACCCTAAATCCCATATTATTCACCATCAACCCTAAATCCTAGAAGTGTTACAATGGCCATGCTGCCACTCACAAACCCCAATCCAATTCGCCACAACGCACTGTCTTCCTCCTCTTTCGTTCAAAGAAACTGCGTTTCCCTGAACCCTAGAAGCAGAAGGTGCGCCTTCGAACCCCAGCGACGTCGTTTCGCGTCCGTGACATGCTGCTCCTTCTCGACACTCGACAGTGCTAAGATTAAGGTTGTCGGTGTTGGTGGCGGCGGCAACAATGCTGTTAACCGCATGATTGGTTGCGGATTGCACGTGTGTTTTTCTTTTCCCATTATCCTTTACTCAATATCTGTTAATGGGTTATTTATATTACTTATGAACAATGCGAGATTGTGTGATAACTTCGGCGGGTTTGTTTTTATGGGATATGTTTCTTTTTTGGGTAAAATGGCATTAGGTTTCTCAATTTATTCAAAACTGGTTTTAGTACCTACATTTTTTGAAATGTGATGGACTTGGTCAGGTCAAAATGAAGTATAGGGTGGGACAAAATTCACCAAATTTCAGAAATACGAGGACCATGGTTTTTAAAATATAGAGGCTAAAACCAATTTTAACCAAATATCGAGGGTCTATCATAGTTACAAATTGGATTCATTAAGCTATACTTTATGTTTTTGTTAATGTTGCATTGTATTGCGCTTTATTATTTTTTTTCAATCAGGGTGTAGAATTTTATGCTATAAATACTGATGCTCAAGCACTGTTGCATTCTGCTGCTGAGAACCCTATCAAAATTGGAGAGCTTCTGACTCGTGGATTAGGTCAGGAAGTTGCATTTTATGCCTAGGGGGTTCCTTTGTACTTGATTTAACATGCATATATGTTGCAATCATGTGATCTATATGTGTGTGTGTAGCTTCACTCCAATGTGACCTTTGATTCGAGTTGCTTGATAGAGATGCAGGTACTGGTGGGAATCCACTTTTGGGGGAACAAGCTGCTGAGGAATCAAAAGAAGCTATTGCCAATGCTCTTCAAGGATCAGATTTAGTGTTTGTAACTGCTGGCATGGGTGGGGGAACTGGGTCTGGCGCTGCCCCAGTAGTGGCCCGAATAGCTAAAGAGGCAGGTTACTTGACAGTAGGTGTTGTTACCTATCCCTTCAGTTTTGAAGGACGCAAAAGATCACTACAGGCAGGTGTCATTCTTTTTGTGATTGAGAATATGATTAGTATGCTATACGGATGCAATTCTCCTTCAAGTGTGCTAAAAAACTTGGAATTTCCTTTTTTTTCATTTATACTCATTTGCAGTTAATCATAAATCATGTGTTATTAACTTATAATAATCTTAGTTATGGATGAACTATGATCATGTATTTTGATAATTGTTTGATGTTTATTATATTGTCTTGCTCCGAGGATACTTTGAGAGGTTAAATTCAGATGTCATCCTTTCAGGCACTGGAAGCCATTGAAAAGCTGCAGAAAAATGTGGATACACTTATAGTGATTCCAAATGACCGCCTGCTTGACATGGCTGATGAGCAGACACCTCTTCAGGATGCTTTCCGTCTAGCAGATGATGTTCTACGACAAGGAGTACAGGGAATATCAGACATCATAACAGTGAGTTGATATTGATTAGCAATTTTCAGACTTTCTATCTGGTGATCCCTTTAGATTGATAGATTGTGAAGAAAAGAGGGGACATTAAAGGCTTGAATTATTTTCCATATCCTTTCCTCCTAACTCATTTCAGTGTTGCTCCTCCATCATAATTGGACAATTAATGTAAAGTACATTTTGATGTCAGCTTATCAGGATGTCATTCAGTGTTGCGTGTCTTTTTACAGATACCTGGGCTTGTAAATGTGGATTTTGCTGATGTAAAAGCTGTGATGAAAGATTCTGGAACTGCAATGCTTGGTGTGGGTGTTTCCTCCGGTAAAAACCGTGCGGAAGAAGCTGCAGAACAGGCTACTTTGGCTCCTTTAATCGGCTCTTCTATTCAGTCAGCTACTGGAGTAGTGTATAACATTACTGGGGGGAAAGACATAACTCTGCAAGAAGTGAACAGAGTGTCTCAGGTACTTAAGATTTATATTGTCAGAAGGAACATTTCAGCATTATTTTGATCTTATGAATTTGTTCCGAACATTTGTATCCTGTTTTCAAAACTACATAACTGCTGTAGGTGGTGACAAGTTTAGCTGACCCTTCTGCCAATATTATATTTGGTGCCGTTGTTGATGATCGCTACAATGGGGAGATTCATGTGACTATCATTGCAACTGGCTTCTCACAGTCCTTCCAGAAGACGCTACTAACAGATCCAAGGGCAGCTAAGTTTCTTGACAGAGAGCTTGGGGGTCAAGAAAGCAAGGCAGCATCATCTCCTCTCAAGTCCTCAAACTATCCATCAACGGTGGCATCTAGAGCATCCCCACGAAAGCTCTTCTTTTAGTTGCTTAGTTCTTATACCCTTCTTGGTTGTAGTTAATCAGCTGTGAATGTGATCTTGAAGCTTAGTTGAGATATCGTTGTGGTGACGGTCTCTTTCGATTGTGGATCTTGTTTTTACAAATTCTTCTTCCAAGAGTTGGCTATTTGCATGATTTTGAGTCAGATTGTTAGTGTAACAAACAGCTTGCTTGTAGCTCAGTAAACAACATTTTGGTCAAAGGAATGGATATATAAGTTACTTTATACATGTTCTACCACCTAGAGCTAACACACTTGTGAACTTAGTGAACAGCATAACCAACAAGGATTTAATGCAATGATTAGCAACAGTAATGACTATCAAGGATTCAATGCTAAGGTCATATTTCGAAGACAACAATTGTTTCGTGAACTTCTTAGTTATGATAGTCTTCCAAGGAGAATATATAAATAAACTTGATTTGGGTTGATTGAGGGTATTGCATGTGGTATGTTTTCCCATTGATTTGGGTAATTAGCATTATATGACATTTGTTTTCTGCACTCCCATGTATATTACGGAATGAGAGTGTTTACTACCAACTATTTTTTTTGTAAAATATACGATAAGTCTAAATTAATGATCAATAACGTTTCATTGTATTTTTTTTTTGTAAATCATACATTTCATTATGTTTGACGCTAAGTTTATAGAAAAAATATTGAAGTAATATCTATAATTTAAGGATTAATTGAAAAAAAAATGAAAACTAAGTGTCTCCTTTTAAAAAGATAAATTTTAAGGGCTTTAACATACATTTTCTTTTTGAATCACAAAAAAAAAATCAATAAATAAAATAACACAGTATACTACTACCAATTGGACATGACACATGTAAAGTCCAATAACCCGACAACAGTGGGCTATTTTTGAGTCTATGTGGGCCCAAGCCCAGTTCATTCTGAAGCAGAAAATCGACGATGCGTCTCACACTATATGCGCAAGGTGATCGATTCTGAGCACCGTGAGATCTCTGCTGCAGAGTTCAGAGGTAACAAACAAACTAATTACATTATTCCAACCTTTTTTCTCTTTTCCTATTTCCATTTTCTTTCTCTTTCCACCATTTTCTCTGCAACCAAACACTCCAATCAATTAACTCATATTTATATTATTTTTTTAATTCGCGGTAGGAATTCGTTTTCTCTGATCGGGATCTGGAAGGGAAGCGAATCGACATGGGTTTCTTGGTGACGACGCTGATCTTCGTAGTGATCGGAATCATCGCGTGCCTCTGCACCAGAATTTGCTGCAACAGAGGACCTTCTACCAATCTGTATGCTCCTTCCGATTCTCTTTCGTTTTTTTTTTTTTTTTTTGTTACGTTCTCGATTTATCAATTTTGATGCCCTAGCAATCTCGAGAGTGGTGCGTATTTGAGGAATTAGGGTACTCTGCATTCAATTGGAGTATAGTACAGCGTTCGTGAATTGGATTTTTGTAATTTGGTTGGTTATATGAATGGATTATCTCATCATTGGTTTTGATTTAGTTCTGTTGTTGCAATCAGCGGGATTTTGATCGGATGAAGTTAGGGATTGTTTGGATAAATGTGTTTTGTTGTTTTCTGTAATTTTGGATCCAGCTGCTGATTGGAAGTTGAGAAGATTTAGGGTGATGAAATTAGATTAAGACGGTCTTTCTTAATTCTTGATTACCAAGAATATAATAACAGCTTAGAATAGAGAAACAAATTATATTTGTCGAGAAGTTTAACATGTTAATTTTAAGGTATTTATAGTCAGTCATAGCTGTGCACTTGGGAAGGATATGAATTGCTCAGTATTTTGTAAAAAAGAAAAAGAAAACATGTATTCCTAGATTTTAATTGTTTGTCTGGCATTTCTCTGTTTGTAAAGATGGTAAGAGTGTACATGATTCGTTCCTTTAGGCATGTGGTGTTGCCTTGTTTATGACTGTCTGCTTGTTCAACACCTCAACTGTTACTGTTCTTATTAGTCTGTTTGTTTTTCTGTTAGAAGCTCGGTTGAATGCCAATCCAACTTTTTGGCCCTTTTATGTTGAGTTGCGATGGAAAGTGTGAGAACGTAAAAACACACAATTATTAGTTGATTACTTGATATGGTTATCAACTATTTATAGCAACTCTTGTGTTTTGTAATGCAACATATTGAGATTTATTTAGTGACTTGAGCAGGCTCTGAAGAATATATATATATATATATATATATATATATATATATATATATGCAGACTTGCATGCATAGAAATCCTGCGATTATTCATTATTGAGTCACCATTCTTCATTGTTGTTCTCTGTCAATGTATGTTATTCTTCTAGACTTTGTCTAATCTCTTTTTATTCTGTTGCAGATTTCACCTTACTTTGGTAATTACTGCAACAATTTGCTGCTGGATGATGTAAGTGTTGTTTGATGGACATTCATCTTTTGTTTTATATAAAGTTAAAACAGGAATTAGAGAACTTGTGCACCTATGTTTCTTATTTTCACTGGTAAGGAATTTATTGATCATGATAGAAGAAGAAATCACTAGATGACATGGATTTTTCCCCATGCAGATAACTCCACTCACAGGATGACATGTAGTCACTGACACATAATTAATGCTGAAGTTGTTTGTTTTTGTAGCTGTTCTTTCATTCTCATAGACCTTGATACTGCCACACTAACTTTTGTGTTTATTGTCAAATTACTAAAGCTGTATAGCAGCTCTCATAAGTAGTAATTGAAGCAGAATAACTAAACTCCATAAAAAGTGGGATATAGGTAATTGTACCAGGCATATATAAGACTTGATGTTCTGTTCAAAGCAGAGCATTGTATTTGATGGGCAACAAAAAAGGAGCCTGTCATGCCACAATGTTCTCTATTGTGATAATAGTAACTTAAAAATGTGTTCAACTGTTAAATAGTCTGTGAAGATTCTTTTTCTCTTTGATATAATCATATAACTACTTCTTGTCATTCTTATATGCACATCCTAAATGTATGATTTTAGAAGAGGAAATTATAAATAGTTTATGTACTTGTATTCATGTTCTTCATTATGCATATTTCATCATTCACAAGGAGCTTGTGATAAAATTTCATGAATGCGTTATATGTTCAAAAGGGTTTATGTTTTGTTTATTTTGGGGGCAGGGTGGGGTTTGACCTTTAGTGACATTTTTTTATTAATTATTCATTCCCAACTTTTCTATCTACGTATTAATGAATCCCATCTTCATTGATTTTTCAGTGTGCTAATTTCCATCTTTGATTGGTTCACTTGTAATTATGGCTTGTAAACACCAAATCGTGTCTTCTTTGTCATATGCTGACTCTGATCTTTCCTCTGTTCTTTTAGGTGGGCGATTGTATATCTGGCACAAATGAAACCACTCATTGTACCTATACTGAACGAGGGCGAATAAGTCTCTGAACAAGATCTAGCTCCTTGTTAGTTAGAGAATATGGACCGCATATTGGCTGCTGGATAGAATTTGATTTTGGTTATCATGAGTTGTTCAGTATTTTTTCAGGGTGGAACTGTATGTATTTCTTGTTGGATAATGACCTTCTAGTTGGCATTTCTATTGCTACCTGGCATTGGCCGTGTTACGGATGTTGTATTTAGCACTCATTCATTTCATATGTCCGTGGATAATGGTATCAAATATGTATTTTGGTGAAAAATAAGTTGATGAAAGAGAAGTACGTTTTGTCTAAGATTCAAAATGGGTCATGTTTGTGCAACTCTTACTCTTATGTACACAATTCGCTCTGGTCACTACCAGATGAATGAAATATTAATTCAATACTGACATCCGATAGAACACCAATAGTTTTAGTATTCTTGTTAATATTTAGCACAAGATGTGCAGGTAACCTATGGGAGCTGCGCAGCATTTTGTCTCCATGTAGAAGATTTTTAGGTTGATTGCAGAAGTTACGGCATGACTATAGAACAAAATAAAATAAAGTATACAGTTCCTAGAATACCAAAGCTATGACAGTAGACAAAAATAACTTTCATACGAATTACTGACTTACTGAGAGAATCGGTCTCTAAATTTGCTTCCCTTGAACAGGAATCTTACCATAGAGATCTTCTGATCAAGGCATGATTGTAACTTTAAGTGTCAGTCACACATGAAGATCCGATGTTCTCATTTGAATTATTTGCATGACCTTTGAGGAGATTGGTTCCTTCACTTTATACCATACGCTATTGCTCAAAAAGGACAAGATTGTTTAGGGGTATTTAATTTTTTTAATTACGATTTGAGATTATTATTTTTTAAAAATTTATCAAAAAGGATAAGTCGTAATAAATATTATGACTTCTGGAATTGAAGTCGTAATTATTGTTTACGACTTCTCTTCTTTTATTTTTTATTTTTCTAATCTGAAGTTACATATATTTATATGACTTTTCCTTGTAATTTTTTTTTAGTTCTAAATTCGTGTATAATTTTAAGACTTTATTATTTGTTTTTTTTTTCCAATGAAAGTAGTGTTATAGCCTACGACTTCCCTTTTTAATATGTTTTTTTTTTATATTTAAATATGGAAGTCGGAAGGTGGTTTATGACTTCCATTTTTTTAAGAAAAAATTCTATTTTTATATATTTTTTAATTTTATAAAAAAGTTACATTTGTTTTTTAATTTATAGTTTCTTAATTTATGTTAAAAATTTTATTTTTTTAGTATAAAATTAACAAAATTTAATATTTTGTATATATTATTTAAATGTTTTAATTTAATGTATAATATTTTTTATGTAATATAATTATGAATTTGTATATAGTTTGATGGTATTTGGTTTATTTATTATGCCTATATGATTTTATTAAAAATTATTTATATTTATTAATAATGATAAGATATTTATTTGGTAAAATTAAATTTAAATGAAAATTTTTAAATATATTTTTTGATATTAACTTATAATACATCAAATAAATTTTGATTATATTTTTATTTGTGGCCTAAAAAACAGCTTAGTTTCCTAAACACCATGCACTCCAAAATGGAGGAAAATCGTGACCAGCCACACGACTCCTAAGTCATGTATGATTATACGACTTCCATGCTGGGAAAAAGACAATAAAAAAATTAAAATATATTGAAAACAATAATGGAAGTTCCCAATAATGGAACATGGAAGCAGTACGTAAAGGTGGTCATTGAATAATGGAAGCAGCAATAAGTTTCACAAAGTACACAAAGTACAAAAGGAGCAGTAGAAGCAGCTTAGTTTCGTGACATAATTTGGAAGTATGGAACCAAGCAAAAGCTACTGCACATGGCTTCAAAATAGAATGCTTTTTAGGCTGCCACATCATTATTAATAAAAATATAAGTTAATATAATCAAAATTTATTTGATGTATTATAAGTTAATATCAAAAAATATATTTAAAATTTTTCATTTAAATGTAATTTTACCAAATAAATATCTTATCATTATTAATAAATATAAATAATTTTTAATAAAATCATATAGGCATAATTAAATAAATCAAATACAAAAACTATATACAAATTCATAATCATATGACATAAAAAATATTATACATTAAATTAAAACATTTAAATAATATATACAAAATATTAAATCACACAAAAAAATAATAAATATTTTAATTTGTTAATTTTATATTTAAAAATATAATTTTCTAACATAAATTAAGAAACTATAAATTAAAAAACATATTAAAATAGAATTTTTTTAAAAAAAATGAAAGTCATAAACCACCTTACGATTTACATATTTAAAAATATAAAAAAAAAACATATTAAAAAGGGAAGTGATAGACTATAATACGACTTTCATTGAAAAAAATAAAATAAAAAGTAAAGTTGTAAAATTATACTATTTCAGCTTAAAACTTCTAAGTCATAAGTAAAAAAATAATTTACAAAAAAAGTCATATAAATATGTACGACTTCGTAGCATAAAAATAAAAAATAAAAGAAGTCATAAACAATATTACGATTTCAATTCCAGAAGTCGTAATATTTTTACGACTTACCTTTTTTGGGTAAATTTTTTAAAAAGATCTCCCAAATCGTAATTAAAAAATTAAATACCCCTAAACAATAAATTTGCCGACAAGGACATTTCCGCTGTTTGAGGCTAGCTCTGATTTCAGGTATGTTGTAGGATGAACACTTTGTATTTTTGTAGACTTATCTAGCACATCAAAGAGACAGAAAGTGCCAACGCATATATGGAAGAAGTGTTCAAGAGGCCACATTTTATTAATCCATTTCCAAAAGCAGAATGGTGATATGTTGTGTATCTGCATGGTTTACTCTATATACTTTAAGAGAGATTTTTTTTTTTCAAGAAAAAAAAGGAAGAAAAAATATCCCATTTCGTTGGTTTCTATACAGAACTTTGTTTTCATACTTTAAAGAATTTGATTATCGTTAATGACAATGAGGATTGCATAACTGACATAGTCAGAGAAGGACCTTGTGTTCCTAAATATTTACTTAGCTAATTAATAATTGTGAATAGCAGTGTTGATTAGTTTGTTGTTGAAAGAGGTAATGTTGTTAGTGTTGAATAAATTCAAGTCAAGAGCAGGGTAACCACATCGTCAAAACTCAAAAAGTGATGGCATCGGATGCAACAGTTCATCCGGTTAGTGATGTGAACAATGCTCCCAATCCTACAAAATCTGTAGGTCCTTCATCTACTCGTTCTCCCACAGCTTCCCTTCTCCTCCCTGCCGCCACTAGCACTGCTTGTGGCGCCCTCACCGGCTCCCTTTATGGCTATGGTCCTCTCTCTGACTTGGACTTGCATGTGCTTAATGTTTACCTTTTGTGATGTTACCATTTCTTGTTTCTGTTTTTCTTCGTCATTCTCTTGTTTCTGGTATGTTAACTTTCTTAGAAGCAGTTCCTTAGTACTTTTAGTGTTGTTTTTCAATCATAATTGGAGTTTCACTTTGGTAATTCATAATAAAGGTTCGTATTAAAGGTTTAGAAAGTAAAACACCAATTCTGATAGGAGAATAACTCTAAAGACACTTAATGAACTGCAACTAAATCTAAGTTTTATTCTTAATCAAATAGGCTACACGGAATTTGCAATTTCAAATCGTTTTTTCCCCTTGAACATCCTCTGAGAAACTTGTAATTTGGGAGTATATGCCGTTTTGTTTATATCCTGTACACAAAACTTAAAGAGGAAATGGAATGGAGGAATCTATTGGTAGATAATTTCGCCTTCAAACCTTTTCTGTTAGTTATTTATTACTTTTGAGTGAAGGTGGAGAGGAGTTAGTGTGTAACATCATTTAAAATTTTGAATCTATGTAATATTTTCCAAACAAGTAACTAGAGAAATGGATTTTGAACTAAATTTTCTGCTTTATTCAATCATAGGTTATATTTGTGTATCTATGCTATCTTTGAAATGCTGGCAGAGGATTATGGTCAAGAAATTCGAATTCTTAGAGTTTGATAGTTGGTGAATATTTCTGTTCGCACTCAAGGATGATTTCAATGGGTCTGTTTTCAGGTGCTGGATTGATTAAGAAGAAAGGCTTTAAAGGATCCTTTATAGAAGCAGGATCTAATGCTAAGGTATACCAGAGATCAATGTTGTTTATTTTCTGCCCGGCTTTTTACTTTGCAAACTTAATACCTATTTGAACATGTCTATCCATTAATAATCTTCATATTTTGTCTTCTTTTTCATTAGACATTTGCAATTTTGTCTGGAGTTGATAGTTTGGTTGTCTGCATATTGGGAAGACTTCGAGGAAAGGATGATGGTATAAAATATATAACTTCAATGATGTGTTTGACAAAACTTAACATATAAGTTAATTGGAAGCTAACAAATTAGTTGGAAACTAATAATTAAAAGAAAGAAGGAATTATAATAAGGTAGTGTTCAGATGCTACATGAAAAATGTTTACAAAAGCACTCATAAAAATATGTTCATTTGGCAAAGAGGTCTAATTTGGGCAAACAAACTTCTAATTCAGCCAAATATGTTAGAAGCCAACTTAAAAAAGCCTTGCCAGTATAATGTTCTCTCACTGATAATGTGATTCCTTTCACATCTGCAGCCATTAATGCTGGGGTAGCTGGATGTTGCGCTAGTCTTGCTACAAGTTTTCCTGGTATATCCTTTCTTTTAATAATTGATGAACTATCATCCTTTACTTGAAATTTTTATTAACTTGTTGGTCTCTGCACCAATTGAAATTAACGATAAAGATCACGGTAATCTTACCTATTTTGACCAAACCTTTTCTCAAACGTATGAATTTTACTTTGTCTTATATTGTTGAAATCTCTGAATAAACATGATCCTTCATGCCAAACACTTGAGACAATTTTGTCTCCAATTGGTGGCTATGGAAAGGTTGAGGTTTATTACTATGTTCAATGGTCTAACAAAAAACAAAAAACTGCTTTAGTGACTCAGGCATTTCAATCACTTCTTTTGTATAAGTCTATCTATATATGTATGTAATTTATTCACCAAAAAGAAAAATATATATTTAATTTTCTTCTCTTGTACGTTTTTATTGTTATGACTCATCCTTTAGGATTCTTCAGGTACACCCCAATCACTTATACAGAGCTGCATTGCTTATGGGGCACTTTCTTTTATCATAGAAGGGTTAACCAAGCAACGATCTGCACTTGCATATCCCATGTCCAAGAAAACAAGTGGACGCAACCAGGGCATAATTCCTATATCTCATTGAGAAGGGTATATTGCTTTTTATGCATCATTAATATAAGGTTAAGGTGTATAGCATATGCACCTTTCTTTTGCCTTATTTGTAGCTTTCTTGTAGTCTTTATGAAAACTTTTAGAAATAATATAAGGGTGAGACACATTGTAACATGGAATGTGCTAAATCATAGCATGTTGATTGCACAATGTTCTTTATCTGATTTTTTTTATCGACAAATGTTAATTTTGTTAAAAATGACAGTTTGGGAAATTCAAACTCATGACCTTTCTCCCTTTCTTTTCCCCGTCACCCTTAAGTCCTTCTTTTCTAATTATTAGGCCAATCTTATATCTCTATGTTCTTTATCCGTGGTTTCTATTTCAAATATGGCATCTTCAGCTTGCCTCATTTACATGTCAACCAAAAGGCAGCAGTATATGGTGCTAAAATGATTTGAGTTAGAAAGCAATACCCGTTAATTTTATAAAAAATATATGGTTTTACGTTACCCAAGATTTGCAGCAGATCTTTATGGCAACATATTCTTAATATATTATTAATGATTTGAGCCTGTTTATTGCACCTCAAAACACATTATCTGTTTTATTATTATTTCTGATTTATTCAACTAAAATATACCATTTTAAATATACAACCAATAAACTTCAATGACTATCTTTTACAGTGTCAACAAGAAATCGAAAAAACGTTTTTTTTTTAATCAGCAAAAATTATATATATGTAATAAAGACGGGTACCAGAGGTAAACACAAAAAGTTCATAGAACTTCCCCAGCAGCTCATGACAGCGGCTACCATATATTTAGGCGATGATTGCATAAATAAAAAATAACCGCTCAAAGCTCCACAACATATCAGAGTATTGTAATTCACTCATTTCCTCTCCTAATATAGTATCCCACCACTAACCAGCTATAACATGTCTTTGCTGGATAAAGTTATGCAAAACAAAGTCATGTGGAAGTCACTCCACTACCAAAAGCCATATACCATGCAGAAAAGTTTTCTTAATAATAACACAGCGCAAGTTCTTCGCATGTATGTGGCAAAATAGATTAATGAACTCACCTCCATAATTAGCATTTCCACCTGACAGATTCCACAATGCTACACATACCCTTTCCTGCACATTTTTGATCGAATTTTCTGCACTCAGCTACTTGCCACATACATAATGTCCTGCAAAACCATCCATGTACGCAAATTGCTGGATTAGATGACCATTGAACAAATGAAAAATTAAAACCAGAATGCAGATTATGTAACCATGACCAGATAAGGAATTTAACTTCCTCTATCAATTTCTTTCTGTCCACTAACTGTTGTCTAAAAACAACTGCGTTCCTCAATTTCCCCACACAAAAGACCGCTGCTTCCCACGTTGCTTGCCAAAATTCTGACTCAATTCTAGAACCTCCTAAACCTGCAAATTACCAGAAATGAACTTCCAAACTACTTGGCTGTGCAAGAGAAAGAGATTTCCACGAGATGCATTCCAACCAAACATGTTGAATGACATTAGAAGAGACGAAAAGATGTTGAGCAGATTCTTGATGACCCAAACAGAGAGGGCACATTTGATCACAAATCCTATCAATGACATTTCTCTTTACCAAGTTATCAAGAGTTGGCCTTCTATTTCTGAAAATTCCCCACACAAGAATTTTAGCTTTAGGTGGAATTTTAATGTTCCATATCTACTCAAAAAGTTGTCAAGTTTCTCCCGCCCCTCCAAGTTGTTGAATAAAGTGATAGGCCAATGAAGTTGAAAACTGCTCCGAGGGGCATTGATGACGACCAAGACATGAACGCTTGGATTGGATCATTCTGGATGCAATTTCAAGACTCCATGGATAGTTGTTTAGAACTTTAAAAGAGAAAATGGAGAAGATTAAGAAGATGGTAATGAATTATGCCACGATCCGTAACGAAGCGGTAAGTCAGAGAAGGATTTGCCACAAAGGAAAGTTTCCTTGATAAGAATGGATTTAAGTTCTCAAGAACCAAGAAGAGTCTAAGCTCTCAATTCAAGCAAAAACTTAATTTCATTAATCAAAGTTGTTCCAAAATAAAAAATACCTGGGTACTTATAGAGTTAAACATCTAATAACACCTAAAAACGCACAGTTTAAGCCTATTTTAGTCCACATTGAGGCTCATTACGCAAATAAACAATAATTATGAAAATCCTCGCAAAGGTTTGTGTGCTAAGCGAGACATGCGTGCTAAGCCCAATTAACTCTTTGCCAAGAAATTGCGCTAAACGCGACATGTGCGCTAAGCGAGCTATTCAACAATCTTTAAGATGCTTCAATTCAGCTCCTTGTGGCATCCTCCTTCTTTGCCTTTAATGAGTAAAACAACCTTGATTATCTTGGTGATCTCTTCTTGTATAAGCTTGACTTTGGACCTTGTCATTGGACCCTTCAACTCATGAAGTGTTTCTAACTCTTTATGCTCTTTGGATAGCCATCTATCAGGCATTGCTTGGGTTCCTCCTCCATTTCACCTCCCACCGCCAAGAACCATCCCTCCACAAACCCATCTTACCAATAACTTCCTCCTATTGATCGGAGATAGTAAAAAGTCTAGGGATAATATTAGCTAAACTTTGTCTATCCACCCAATCATTCAACCAAAACCTTGTTTTAAACCCATCAACAAACTTCCAAGTCACTCCCTTTTCAAACCATTTCACCTCATTTTTTTCGCCACAAACTCTCTTTAAATCCATCCACCACCATGACTCATGAGTATGTTCTCCCTCATTTAGAATACTCCTCCAACAACCATACTTCAAAATTAACACTTCTTTCCAAAACTCCCTCCCCTCACCATGGAATAAATTTCATCTCCATTTGTCAACAAAGCCTCGTTAAATGACCTTATATCATTTACTCCTAGCCCATCCTCACTCTACTCCTAGCAAATATCTCCCCACTTAACCCATGCTATTTTTTTTATTTTCATTTCCCCCTCCCCATAAAAACCTCCTTTGAATCCCCACTAGAATCTTCCTCGTTACATTTGAATCCTAAAGAAAAAGAAAGAAAAGAGGAAAGAGGATAACACAAAGTTTACCAAACATAATCTTCCCGCAAGAAACATAAACTTGTGCTTCCAAAGTGTCAACTTCTTGGAAAACTTAATGATGGGTTGCCATAAGCTCAACTTCCTTGGATTAGCCCCAATTAGTATCCCAAGATATACAAATGGCCAAGATAGAATTCTACAATTCAAAAAATTTGCATATCTTTCCTCCACCCTATTTTCCACTCCAATAGCCCAAAGCAAGTCTTGTAGAAATTCACCTTCAAACAGGAGACCAATTCAAAACTTCTCAAGATAACTTTAATTGTCAAGACATTTTGCACATTAACATCCCCCCAAAGGTAGTATCATTGGCATATTATAACAAGCTAACTTCATAGTCCTTATCTCACACATTATATCCCTTATAGAGATTTGTTTGCCTAGCTTGTCTCATCAAGCCATTTATCCCCTTTGTCACCACAAAGAATAAGAAAGGTGCCAAGGGATCCCCTTGACAAAGGTCTCTTTGATATTTAAACTCTGGGTTGGACTACTATTTACAAGCACTGAAGACCAACTTGACTCAAGGAAACCTTTAATGCACTTGACCCAACTAGCATGAAAACCTAGCCTTTTAAGCATATATAATAGGAAGCTCCATGAGACCGAGTCATACGCTTTCTCATAGTCTACTTTGAACAATAAACATCCATTTTTCCTTTAGCATCCTCTACAACTTCATTGGCTACCAACTTACTATGCAAAAGTTGTCTCTCTCCAAGAAAGGCACTTTGCCAATGATCAATGACCTCTACTAACACACTTCTCATTCTATTAGCAAGCACTTTAGACAAGATCTTGTATAAGCAACCCATCAATGAAATTGGTCTATAATCCCCCAAGGATTGTAGGTCATCACATTTTGCAATCAAGGCTATGAATGAAGAATTGGTGCCTCTAGGGAAGCACCAAATCTTTGGAAATCCTTCAAAAATTTCATAACCTCATCGTTTATCCCCTCCCAAAATTCCTTGATAAAACAAAAGTTGAAGCTGTTGGACTAAGAGTCTTTGAACTATCACAATCCCATATGGCACTCTTCACTTCCTGCTCCTTAAACTCTTCAATTAGCATAGCATTTGCTTCATTTGAAATTTGGCTAAAAGTAACACAATCTATTGTTGGTCTCTCCCAAGACTCCTTTGTGAATCTATTTCCAAAAAACTTCTTCACTTCAACTTTTAACTCTACTCGGTTCCTTAGTCCACTCCCCATCCACCTCAAACCACTTTAATACATTTTTCCTCCTCTTCCAATTAATGATGGAATGGAAAAGTTTAGAGTTACAATCTCCCTCCCTAACCCACCTTTTCCTTGACTTTTGGCTTAGCAAAGATTCATTAAACTTGGACACCTGACAAAATAAGTTGTTGTTTTTGATGGAATCTTGTTGAGGGCGAGCCCTGACACATCGATAAAGTTTTGTCTTGGTGACTTGTTGGTCATCAGTTCGAATCCGGAAACATCATCTTTGCATATGTAAGGGTAAGGCTGCGTGATGAAGATTCCATTAAGGCCTACAATTACAACTTATTTAACTGTTTCTCAATATTTAATTGTTTCCCAATTTCTTTCGCTTAATCATGCATATAGGAGGAATAAAAAATAATTAAAGAAGGGTCGGGTTGAGACCTCACCCCTTCCTCCACGTATGTCTAGTCTTGACCTTTGGAATAGAGTTGCACATTTACCGCTCTGCCTTGAGTCTCAAGAAGAAAAAGATTTTCCTGATTATGGTGTTGAACATAATTGGAAGAAACAAAGTATATTTTGGTTGTTACCGTATTGGAAAACACAGCTTCTGCTTCATAACATTGATGAGCACACAGAGAAATGTGTTTATGAATGTCTTTAACGTTGTGATGTACATCAATGGCAAAAGTAAGGATACACACAATGCTCGAATAGATTTAGCAAAAATATGTAATCGGAAGGAACTCGAGTTGGTAGATGTTGGTCGTGGCAAGTTCTTTAAACCAAAAGCAGCTTATGCAATGACCAAATCCCAAAGACTCACTGTTCTTAAATGGGTCAAAGAACTAAAGTTACCAGATGGCTATACCTCCAATTTAGGTAAGTGTGTGGATCTTAACAAGGGGAAAATTCATGGAAGAAAAGTCATGATTGTCATGTTTTCATGCAACGGTTGCTTCCAATTGCATTTGACTCATTACCAAAACCTATTTGGAAGCCACTTGTTGAACTTGGCCAATTTTTTCAGAGAACTAACTTCGACAACATTAAATGTTGAACAACTAAGAGTTATGGAAAATAACATAATTGTGTTGTTGTGTAAGTTAGAACAAATATTCCCATTAAACTTCTTTGATTCAATGGAGCATCTTCTAGTTCATCTACCTTATGAGGCAAGAGTTGGTTGTCTAGTCCAATATCGTTGGATGTATCCTTTCAAGAGGTATAAAATGAGTGATCATTTATACACCATTGTATTATATAGTCATTTTTTTTAAAAAATAATTATTCATATTAATTTTAGATTTTTATATTCCCTAAAAAATAAAGTCAAGAATAAGGCTAGAGTCGAGGGATCGATTTATTAAGCGTACTTAACGAGAAGGACTAAGATGCCTCAGAATGTTGATGCGGATGAAGGTTCTTCATCTCCTCCTCCTTTATCAATTATCAATTACCCAAGAAGAGCGAGTGGTGAATCCAAAACATATTTTTTGGACCAAGTTGATCTTCATGTTGCTCACTTGTACATTCTTCAAAATTGTCCAGAGGTTGAGCCATATTTCGAGTAAGATGATTTTAATACTTGTTTAACTCTACTTAAATAATTTAGTGATCTTGTGTTGTGTACTTTGAGTAATTTCTTTTCTCCTTTCCAGTATTTATGAGAATTTTTTGATGGAGCTGAATCCCACTGTTTCATATGCTCAACTTAACCAAGACATTTCATCCAACTTTCCTACATGGGTCAAGCAATATGTAGTATAAAACCTTATATATTATTCAAATAATATTTCTTCCATAATGATATGGTCTTATGTACGATGTTAATTGTTAAACTTTTTAGGCTCTAAATCTAGAAAATAATATTCAAGATTCAATATTGGTTAATTTGGCATGGGGAACTAAGAGAAAAGTTGAATCATGGCCTATCTACGTTATAAATGGATACAAATTTTAAATAGTTAGCTAGAATAAAGGCATGAATTCTTCTAATTATGATGTTTATATACGGAGAACTGATGGTCAACTAGAATCTAATTTTTATGTAATGTTGTCTGATATTATTCAATTGGAGTATACTGGCATCCCATTGATGAAGTTAGTTCTATTCAAGTGTGATTGGTTTGATAATACTCCTTATATAGGGACACGAGTAGATAAAAAGTATGAGATTATTGAAGTAAGGCAATTGAAAAGATATAGTAAAGCCTATGATCCATTCATATTTGCACAACAAGCAGAACAAGTTTATTACACAACATAACCTGAGGGACATCGGGGATGGTTAGCCGTAATGAAGACAAAAGCTCCCAGCAAAATCACTGACAATATAGTGAGTGAAACTGAGCAAGAGACTCCATACCAAGATGATGAGCTTGTAGGGCTTCAAGAAGTGTTGGAAGTTGACCCTGCTGTCATTAATGAATCTCTTGTGGATGTTGATGGAGGTGGAGAAGATATAGATGCAGATTTACTTAAAAAACCAAACTTGGTTGAACCAGACGAGGATGAATGCATATTAAGTGAGAATGAGATTGAGAGTGATTTTGATCATACAGATACTTCTTAGGTAATTCATACATTAAAGTTGATTGCATGCATTATGTTCATTATATGTATGCGTACACACACACACACATATTTGTATGACTGTGGTTTGTAATAACTATTACTTTTACTCTTGTAGTGAATATGAAAGAGAATATAAGTGACCTATTTTGGTGTAGAAAACATGTTTATGTGAATTTTCATTAAAAAGTTGGATTTATTTGTTTACTAAAGTGTATTGCTTGTGGTACTTCACTTTTTATTTATTTGTTCTCAAATATCATATATATATATATATATATATTTATATATATATGTACATGTGCAACAAAATCAAACATGTAGATAACAAACAGAGGTAGAGGTGGTGGTCGCAGAACATTTATAAATCGTGGTAGAAGACGTGGTGTTAGTTTGGGAGCTCCAATTACCACCAACCCTTCCACCTCTTCCATTCACATATCAACATCAGAGTCGATGATTAATGTCGTTACGTCGACACCAAACATACTTCCTACAGCTCAAGACCAACCAAATCCGACTTTTGTAAGGGAGTCAATTCCCACTACCCCTGTTGGAGATGCTTCACCTTTAGCACCAGATGATTCTCTTACACCTGAGTACCCACCTGATCCAAATTGCAATTATATTGCTGATTAGAGACCTTTTATTCGTGCATGTAAAGGAGACTAAGTGCATTTTATTTAACTATGAATTTTTCTTACAATGTTTTTTAAATGTGGTATTGACAATGTCTTTGTACATAAGTTTCAACAAACATATGGATGTTCTAATATCATATCAGATATCATTAGGGCAAAATTTGATGAACCAGCTGCAAGGTTGTTGACGATATAAGTTGATCTTTGCGATAGGTGGTTTGGAGAGTATAAGGTCATTTTAATTCTGGATTAATTTAAAATGGATTGCTTCTTCTATCATTTCTAATTTAGTTCTTGTTTCCTATTTTATGTAGAAATATTATAGGTGTTACCCACCAAAAGAGCGAGCCAGTAGAGCTATTTTTGAGACAAAAGGTTCACGCATTTTGGAAAGTGCAATGAACAAGATTAGAAATTGTCAAGATAAAGGAAAGTGGATAACAACCAATGTTTGAGTAGTCTTGGACGAACATTAGGGTTCTAGATATTTCCTAAACAAGAGCTCCACTAACAAGGCGAATTGATATGTTGATAGATGAGCCTCAACATATTGTGGTGGTTTCATATTTACTGCAACTCACTTTAAAAATATGATAATTTTACCTTTTATATATATATATATATATATATATATATATATATATATACTTCATTGATTTTCAATTCATTGTAATTAATTAATTTTTTTTACAATTTTTACTTTTTAAATTTATGTAGTCAAAGGAGTTTCAAAGACTGCCAACTGCTTTGGTTTCTTAAATTTATGTAACATATGATAAGTCCCATAAATTTGTTGTAAGTTATTTTTTCTAATTATATCACTTTATTTGATATATTGTGGTTGATATTATAAATGAACTATTACCTTTGGTTAATATCTCTTGAAATTATTTACACATCTTGATTTTCTTTAGCTATTGTTAAATGTTTGTCATTGGTTAGTATAATCTTTGAATTAAATTCAATTTTTTTCTTGTATTAGTGGTGATTTTGTTGAATATTAATCCTTATATGTCTATACATTTAATAATTTATCTTCATATCTCACTTTATATTGAAGGAGAAATATCAACATCACCAAGACAAAATCTTACAACATTCGACAAAGGAAGGCACAACTACACATATTCTTTTCCACTGCTACTTGTGTTAATGATAATGGAATATATTTGAATGTTGTTGGAGGTCCAAATTACAAGGGGAACCTGTATGGGCTAGGTACTTTGAGCAAAAGGTTTAGTTGCTCAAAATCAGCTCCATCTATTTCTATTGCTCTTGTGGAAGACCAAATAGAGGAAATGCGTGAGACAATTACTAAATTGAATGTTGAGCTTTTGGCAAAGGCAAATAAGGAAGAGACATATGAGGAAAAGATGTTGCAGCTGGTGGAGAATCATGACCACCAAATTCGATAGATTCGACAACAAATGCAAGAGCAAAATGAGCAAATTCGTCAATAAAATGAGCAAATGCAGCATATATTACAACACTTGCATATCAGTCTATCATGTCAACTCCTAGTCCATCGACTATCACAGTGGACGAAATTGAACACCATGTTGACGATGCTCAGGTTGATCGTCCTCATGACATGTCAAAGGACCATTAAGTCCTGATTATTATTTATTTTAGTTTAATTATGTCATGTTAGTTATAAATTTGAACTTTATTAAACTTTAACATTGCATTTTATTAAATTTTGAAAACTTTGAATTTGCATTTATCAATCTTTAAATTAGAACTTTGTTATTAGATATATTTACAAATTGTGAATGTCCACTTTTATTTATAAGTTTGATTATACAATTTAATTAAAAATTATATTTACAATCGATAATTATTAAGCATGTCAAAATGTTGACATATGCTTTATTTTTTTTTCCTTTTTCATGTTACATTTTGACCAGCTTAATAATTATTGAATGTAAATATAATTTTTAATTAAATTGTATAATCAAACTTATAAATAAGTGTGGACATTCATAATGTGTAAATATATATAATAACGAAGTTCTAGTTTAAAGATTGATAAATATAAATTCAAAGTTTTCAAAGTTTAATAAAATGCAATGTCAAAGTTTAATGAAGTTCAAATTCATAACTAACATGACATAATCAAACTAAAATAAATAATAACCAGGAGTCCTTTGACATGTCATGAGGACGATCAACCTGAACATCTCAACATCGTGTTAATTCCATCCACTAGTGTAGTCGATAGACTAGGAGCTGGCATGATAGACTGAATATGCAAGTGTTGTAATATATGCTATATATGCTCATTTTATTGACGAATTTGTTCATTTTGCTCTTGCATCTGTTGTCGCATCTACCAACTTTGGTGGTCATGATTCTCCACCAGCTACAACATCTTTTCCTCATATGTCCCTTCCTTATATGCCTTTGCCAAAAGTTAAACATTCAATTTAGTAATTGTCTCACACATTTCCTCTATTTGGTCTTCCACAAGAGCAATAGAAATAGATGGAGCTAATTTTGAGTAACTAAACCTTTTGCTCAAAGTACCTAGCCCATACACGTTCCCCTTGTAATTTGGACCTCCAACAACTTTCAAATATATTGAATTATCATTAACAGAAGTAGCAGTGTTAAGGGAATCATGTTTAGTTGTGCCTTCCTCTGTCGAATGTTATAAGATATTGTCTCAACGATGTTGATATTTCTCCTGCAATATAAAGTGAGATATGAAGATAAATTATTAAATGTATAGACATATAAGGATTAATATTTAAGAAAATCACCACTAATACAAGAAAAAAAATTAAATTAAATTCAAATTTTGTACTAGCCAATGACAAACATTTAACAGTAGCTAAAGAAAAGCAAAATCAAGATGTGTAAATAATTTCAAGAGATATTAACCAAAGGTAAGAATTCATTTATAATATCAACCACAATATATCAAATAAAATTATATAATTAGAAAAAATAACTTACAGCACATTAGTGGGACTTATCATTGATCCATTCTCCCAATTTCAAATTCTTAGATTTCTCCATCACCTCCCAAGCAGTTGGTGGCCTTTGAAACTCCTTTGACTACATAAATTTAAAAAGTTAAAATTGTAAAACATTTTAATTAATTACATTGAATTGAAAATCAATTAAGAGCGTGTATGTGTGTATGTATGAATGTATATATATTATATGTAAAGTGAAATTACCAACTTTTCAAAGTGAGCTGCAATATATATGAAACCACCACAGAATGTTGAGGCTCCTCTATCAACAGATCGATCCGTCTTGGCAGTGGAGCTCTTGTTTAGGAAATTAGTAGAACCCCAATGTTCGTCCAAGGCTGTTCGAACATTGGCTATTATCCACTTTCTTTTATTCTGACTATTTTTGATCTTGTTCATTACACTTTTCAAAATGCGTGAACCTTTTGTCTTAAAAACAACTCTAACGACTCACTCTTCTGCTAGATACCACTCATAATATTTCTGCACAAAATAGGAAACAAGAACTAAATTAGAAATGATAGAAGAAACAATCTATTTTAAATTAAACCATAACTAAAATTACCTTAAACTCTCCAAACCACCTATCGCGAAGGTCAACTGATACCGTCAACCAACTTGTAGTAGGTTCATCAAACTTTTCCCTAACAATATCTGATATGATATTAGAACATCCATATGTTGGTTGAAACTTATGTCTCAATTACACCCTCTTGTTCTATGTATTGGCCAACTGATGGTCCAGCATGATCCATGATCATTTGCTTATAAGGATTCAATTCTTTCCTTTGCCCACCACTTCCGTAGTATGAACCTTGCAACACTATTGGAGTAAATTATGGTAACTCTTCACCGTTGTTTGTCCACCAATAATAATTAGGCATGAACCTTTCCTCATAAAGACCCCTCAACACATCGTCCACAAACTTGAAAACTTTACATTTGCATTTCTTGCAGGGACACCTTGTTTGTTCACCTTGCATGCGAAACATGTACTGACTAGTAACAAACTGTACGAACTCAAACACTCCTCTAAACTCATTTGTCCAATGTTTATTAGCATCCAACCTCTGATACATCCACCTTCGGTTCTCAGGAATCTCCATTGATACAAACTATCAACAACAAATCCTCATTAAGAAACATCAAGAAGTAAGAAAATTTAATCGTGAAATGAAATGATTTGGTAGTATTTAATGGAGTGTGTTCATACAAACACACAAGAGACATATTATTACATCAATGAAGCCACCACTTATATAAGGGTGATGCACATTAAAACCTTACATCATTTATCTATAAGAAGATTTAAGAAATTATCATTTTGATATCCAAGAAAAATTATTCAAATTTTATTACATTGGAATTGAATTATTTTAATTTATGAAATATTTCGGACAGAACCACTAGCTTGCGATGAATAATTTACTTTAAAATTTTATTAATGAAGGTTTCCATAAATCAATTTGGATTTATGTCAGGAAGATGTACCATGGAAGCTATTTTCTTGATCAGAAAATTAATGGAAATGTATAGGAAAAAGAAGAAAGACTTACATATGGTGTTCATAGATCTTGAGAAGAGTACCAAGAGAAGTCTTATGGTGGACTCTTGAGAAGAAAAATGTAGCATTAAAGTATGTTAATGTAATCAAGGATATGTATGATGGGGCTACCACATGTGTGAAAGCTTGTAATGGAACATCAAGTCCCTATCACGATATGTGTTCACCAAGGTTTAGCTCTTAGTCCTTATCTTTTTGCCTTAGTGATGGATGAACTAATGAAAGATATTCAAGAGGAAGTGTCGTGGTGTATGTTTTTTGTTAATGATATTGTACTTACTGATGAGACCAAAGATGGTGTTAATATGAAATTGGAATTGTGGAGAAACACTTTGGAGTCTAAAAGATTCACGATAAGCAAGAGCAAGATAGAGTATTGATGTGTTGCAAACACATCTTAGTTTTAGGCTAGTTTTAGGTTATAATTTAGTTAAATACTTAGGAAAATAGATTAGAATTAGTTTAAATTGTTGCACATGTTTAAATTAATCTCATTTCATTACTAAGTGTGATTTCAGGCCAAAAAGAGGAGAACAAAGCAAAAGAAAGAAGAAAAGCCAGTTGAAGGTCTTGCGCGGATCGCGCCATATCCCGCGCGAGACGCGCCACAAGCAAAAAGCCAAGTCCCAACTCGAAGTGTCCACGCTACCAGCGTCATCAAGTCGCAAGCCCAGCGCGGATAGCGCCAGTCTCCGCGTGATTAGCGCCAAATGCCCAGTACCAGTCTTCCAGCTCATGGACTCCACGCGATCAGCGTGGGAGTCCACGCTATGAGCGCTGTCCATTCGAAGACCCGCGCGATCAGCGTGGGAAGCCGCGCCATCAGCGCCACAGAGATTTTCTTTCCTGAATTAAACTTATTGGTTTCGAAAATTGCACAGGAAAAAGCCTTTGTTACTCTAATTAAATCAATCTATAAAAGAAAGGCTTCTGGACTGAAGAAAGGGAGCGGACACATCCTAGGAATCACAAAGAACCATTCTAAACCCTAGGAAATCAAGAATCAAGGCTAGGATTGCAACAAAATTATGTATTCAATGACAGCTTTTGTGTTCTTGAAGCCAATGTCAGGCTAAATCTTGTATTGTGGTTAGGCCAAAAACCAATGTGAACTCCTCTGTAACTTAACTGGTATTGAATGAGATTTCTTTATAATTGCTTTATTTTACTCTGCTTTTCATTATTTTATTCTTATTTGGAATTGGCCATTCTAATTAAGAACTGAGGGTTAGGATTCGCAATAGGGATGTTGGGATTCTAATTTCTGACCTTAGTAAAATAACATTTGTTCATTGCCTAGGGATAGGGATGCATGACTGCAGAATTATATAATAAATTCTTTTAATTGCTTAACTTGATAGAATTCACTAAGGGATTAGGTTTTTGATTCAGGTTAAAGGGTTAATTCACTAAGGGATTAGGGATTAGCTAGAGTAGAAAAGATTTATTTTCTGAGTAATTAGAATTAATTAAATTTGATAACTAGTTAAGTGAAAGAGGTAGGGATCAAAGGGGATTGTGTCTAACTACAATCATTCACTCCATTGGTAACAACTTCACTCAAATTTACTGCATTTATTTCTTTTAATTATGTTCTTTAATTAATCGCTCAACTCACAACACAATAAATTTCTCATAAATAATTTCTTTTTACTTCCAATCACTTAGACCTAATATTACTGTGAACTTCACCCCAATCCCTGTGGAGAACGATACTCACTTACCTACTTTATTACTTGAAACGAGCGGTGCACTTGCCGTAGTGTGCGGTTTTCGCAACAAGTTTTTGGCGCCATTGCCGGGGACTGGTAAACTGATTTTTATAGTAATTTTAATCCTTGTGATTGGAATTTTTGTTACTCACCGCTTCTCTAAGTTTTATGCGACGTTCAGTTAACCCTGAGGATTTACAGTTCGATCCTGAAATTGAAAGAATCGTCCGAAGGAGACTAGCCAGACAAAGAAGGAGAGAAGCTGAAAACTTTGATTTTGATTCAATTCCTGAATTAGAGTCAGAGGCAGAGATGGCTGAAGAAAAAAATAATCAGCCGAGACCAGAAGATGAACTAATGGGGGATATTCTGGCTCCTATGTTCACAAGACCTAACTCCAGCATTGTGAGACCAACAATACAAGCTCATCATTTTGATATAAATCCTTCATTGATAGCTTTGGTGGAACGCAGTCAGTTTGGAGGAGAGGATTTTGAAGACCCACATGACTTCATTGACAAATTTCTCAGAATCTGTGACACTATCAGACACCAAGGGGTCTCAGATGATGCTGTGAGACTAAGCCTATTCCCTTTTGCTGTTAAGGGAAATGCATTGAGATGGCTGAACCGACAAACTTCCAATAGCATCTCAACTTGGGATGATCTAGTCTCAAGATTTTTTGCCCAATACTTTTCCATGGACAAATATAACAGGTTGGTAAATGAAATTACCAACTTCACTCAGAACGGGAGAGAATCCTTGTGTGCTGCTTGGAACAGGTTCCAAGAATTGATCAGGAGATGCCCACAATATGACATGACTGTGGGTAAGCAGGTACGTATTTTCTTTAATGGTATGACTCCTGAATCACGCATGATTGTTAGTGTTGCAGCAGGGGGTACAATAAGGTCAAAAACTATAGCTCAGACATATGAGCTGATTAATTCTCTGGCCCGGAATGAAAATGAAAGCACTACCATTCAGCCAAAGAGAGAACCAATCCAACTGTCAAGCAATGATGCCATGCTTGCAGAGCAGAAAATCTTAGCCCAACAACTGGCCAAATTGACTGACAAAATTGATAAATTACAAGTCTCTGCAGCCCAAGTTGCAGCCAGCCAACCACATGTGATCTGTGAGTACTGCCAAGGTGAGCATGAGTCTAATATTTGCCCTATTCTTGTTGGTGCTGACCCTGTGCAGGTGAATGGTGTTTGGAATGAGCAAAGACAACAACAACCATATCAGCAGCAGTCCTATCAGAGAAATAACAATTTTTCTGCAGGAAATAACTATCAAAGGAGATTTCAAGGAGGTGGTTTGGACTACAAATCCAATAACTACTTGCAGCCCCCCCATTCCAAACAAAGACATCTCTGAACCAGAAAAGGTTATGTTGCAGCTGTCCAAAACAACAACAGAACATATCCAAGCAACCAATGCCTTTATAGCTGAAACAAGAGCTCACAGAACCAACCAAGATGCTTCCATCAGAAACCTGGAAAATCAGATTGGTCAACTTGCAAGACAGTTGGCTGAAAGACCACCAGGCCAGTTCCCAAGTGACTCAATTGTAAACCGAAGGGAACATGCCAAGGCTATCACAACCAGAAGTGGTAAGGTATTAACTACACCAAAAAGGCCTGAGGTAAGAAAAAGGGAAGCTGAGAAGAAAAATGCAGCAGCTGAACCAACAGAAGAAAAGCTGCAGAAAATTTGGATGAGCAGAATTCTGCACCTCAACCAAAGAAGTGGGACTTTTCTCGCTTTGAAAAGCCTCCATATCCGGTGCAGACCAAGCAACAATTGCAGAAGTAGCAATTTGCCAGATTCTTAGACATGTTTAAGAAGTTACACATCAATATACCATTTGCTGAGGCATTGGCTAATATGCCCAATTATGCAAAATTCATGAAAGAACTTCTATCTAAGAAACATAAGCTGCAAGATTGTGAAACCATAGCACTCACTGAGGAGTGCAGTGCAATAATTCAGAGGAAACTTCCCCCTAAATTGAAAGATCCTGGAAGTTTTAATATCCCTATAGCCATAGGAAATATAAATGTAGGGAAAGCACTGTGCGATTTAGGGGCTAGTATTAATCTCATGCCATTATCAATGTGTAAGTCCCTAGGCATATCTGAACTCAAACCAACTAGAGTTTCCTTGCAATTAGCAGATAGATCTTTGAGGAAACCATCTAGAGTAATTGAAGATGTGCTAGTGAAAGTAGATAAATTTATATTCCCTGCTGATTTTATTGTGTTAGATATGGAGGGTGAAAGTGAAATCCCTCTGCTATTAGGAAGGTCCTTTTTAGCCACTGCTAGGGCCTTGATAGATGTAGAGCAGGGAAAGCTTGAGTTAAGATTAAATGATGAATCTGTTGTCTTTAATGTATTTGATGCCATGAAGCACCCAGCTGATGAACATGATTGTTTCAGGCTGGATGTGTTGGATAATGTGATTTGTGCAGGCATTACAGCAGGTATGACAGCAGCTGGGAGTGAAGAAGATGCAGAAAATATAGCAGCAACAAATTATGTAGCAACGGATTATGCAAAAGAAAATGCAGCTGCAGTGGAAGATTATACAGCAGAAACAGCAATTGTGGCAGCAGCAGACATTGCTGCAGAATTTCAACATACAGACCAAAATACCACACCTGAACCTGTGCTAGAGGAGGTAGAGAAAAAGGAAGATGGCATTCCAGCAGGAGCACCTAAGGTTGAACTGAAGGAATTGCCTGAACACTTGAAGTATGTCTTCCTAGGTGAGAATGAAACATATCCAGTCATAATCAACAGAGGGCAGGAATGGCATGAGGAAGAAAAATTGCTTAAAGTACTCAAGGAACACAAGACAGCCATTGGCTGGTCTATTTCTGATCTCAAAGGTATAAATCCCTCCTTTTGTACTCATAAAATTTTAATGGAAAGTGATGTTAAACCTGTAAGACAGCCACAAAGAAGGCTCAATCCCACAATGAAAGAAGTGGTAAGAAAAGAGGTTGTCAAGCTTTTAGATGCAGGTATGATATATCCAATTTCAGGCACACCCTGGGTAAGTCTCGTTCAAACCGTTCCAAAGAAGGGAGGCATGACAGTCATTCAAAATGACAACAATGACTTGATCCCCTCAAGGACCATCACAGGCTGGAGAATGTGTGTTGATTACAGGAGGTTAAATGATGCAACCCGAAAGGACCACTTTCCTCTTCCTTTCATGGACCAAATGCTTGAGAGGCTTGCTGGTCATGACTATTATTGTT
>PYAF01002320.1:342346-353827 GCA_007407185.1 Glycine tomentella
TTCACACCACACACAATGGCACCGTTCTCATGGCCTCCAAGGCACAACAAAACACATACTATGGCTCTAACATGTCAATTAAACTAACCAATTCAGCATATACCACAATACATGCCTTACATAGAGCCAACAATCCAAAGTTCACCAAACTATCAATTGAGAGCTAATCCTTCATCCCCAACACATTCTAAACACATCTTTCTAAAGGACCCAAGGCTAATTCAAGCTCTATCAAAAATGGGTCACTATTCACCCAAAACCTCAATCAACAAATTAATCGGTGAAACTTGAGTTTCTTACCTCAATGACGACAAGGAAAGCCCAATAGCAACTTCCCCTAGCTTGGGTACTCACGATTTGTCGCCGTTCCTCGCCGAACTCAAGTTCCAAGAACTTCCTTAGAGAAAGGGATTCTCAAATTTGGGATTTTTCAAGAGAAATGGATGAGGGATTTAAGCTCACTAGGTGTTTTCCATCAAGATTGATGTTTAAAAGGCTTGATTTGGTGAACTATGGAGCAATATTGAAGCTTGGAAGCTCAACAATGGAGTTTGGGACGTCCAAGGAAGAAGAAGAAGCTTTTCTCCTTCAATTTCACGTTTTGGGCTTTAAATAGTGGCCCTGCCCGAGCTTCCACGCTCCAGGCGTGGCTCCCCACGCCCCAGGCGTGGCAGTCCAGAACATCCCACGCTCCAGGCGTGGATCCCCATGCCCCAGGCGTGGCATTCCAGTGAGAATCCATTTTCTGGAGCACTTCCCACGCCCCAGGCGTGGCTCCCCACGCCCCAGGCGTGGCATTCCAGAGAGAATTGGTTTTCTGAGCTGTTTCCCACGCTCCAGGCGTGGACACCCACGCCCCAGGCGTGGAACCTCAAAAAACCCATAAATCAGCCTACATCTCTCTTTCTCACGCTTTTCTCTGAATATCCGTAAGCATATTTATAATCCTCAATCATGAGCTTAATCTAAGCTTAATTACATGCTTAAAATCCAAGGCATTACAGAGTATTTGGTTGTGAAGCATATGTACACGTACCCAAGGAGAAAAGAAGCAAGTTTGACAGTAAGTCTCAGAAGTGCTATTTTATTGGGTACAAGGATGGTGTCAAAGGGTACAAGTTGTGGAACCGAGAAACTAAAAGTGTAACTTACAACAGAGATGTTGTGTTCAGGGAAGAAAAGCTTAATCAAATTTTTCCAGAAGCTTCTGAAAAGCCACAGACAGTAGAGTTTGATGTTCATAGCTCACAAGTGGAAGAGGAAAATTCAGATTCTGAAGCTATTGAATATGACGGGGTGGAAGATACAGTTTCTAGTGTCGAGGCTGAAGTTGAAGTACAGAGGTTGAGGAGATCCACAAGGGAGAGAAGACCACCTGAGAGGTATACACCTGAAAACTATAATTTTTGTGCCACTGACAATAATTATGCTTTGAGTATCACAGATGATGACCCAAGCAGTATAAAGCAAGCTAGGGATTCAGATGCTGCCAAACAGTGGGAGGAAGCCATGAACGAAGAGATGAACTCTCTGATCAAAAATCAGACTTGGAGTTTGGTGAAACTACCTACAGATCGAAAGGCAATCGATTGTAAGTGGTTGTTCAAGAAGAAGACTGGTTCTAATAGAGAGATAGAACGTTACAAAGCTCGCTTGGTTGCAAAAGGATATTCACAGATAGAAGGGGTTGATTATGGTGACGTATTTTCACCTGTTGCAAAGTTAAATTCCATTAGACTTGTTTTATCTGTGGCAGTTGCGTATGACTTAGAGGTGGAACAGCTGGATATGAAGACGACATTCCTTCATGGTGATTTGGAGGAGGTTATTTACATGAAGCAGCCAGAGGGGTTCATAGTAAGAGGTAAAGAGGACTTTGTGTGCAAGCTTAACAAGTCTCTATATGGCCTGAAGCAATCCCCCAGGATGTGGTATCAGAAGTTTGACACTTATGTGTTGAAACTTGTGTTTGATTGTTGTGATGCTAATCATTGTTTTTACGTGAAAAAGGTAGAAGATAGCTTTGTTATTCTAACCTGTATGTTGATGACATGTTACTTGTTGGTAACATTTGAAGATGATCAGTGTTGTAAAAGGTCTACTGACAAAGCAATTTGAAATGAAAGATTTAGCCCTGCAAGTATGATCTTGGGCATGCAGATCAAAATGAAGAGTCATATAGGAAGGTTATGGTTGAGTCAGAAGAAGTACATAGAAAATGTTATGAAGAAATTCAATATGACTGATTGTAAACCAGTGCAGACTCTCATGTCTAAAGGTTTGAAGTTATCCACTGATCGGTGTCCAAAGACTGAAGAAGAAAGACAAGAAGGGATGACATCAATTCCTTATGCTAGTGCAATTGGGAGTTTGATGTATGCTATGATTTATACTTGTCAGGATATTGCCCAAGCAGTGGGAGTATTAAGTAGGTTTATGTCCAAGCCAGGAAAAGAGCATTGGATGGCAATGACGTGTGTATTCCATTATCTTCGTGGTACATCTGACCTTGGGTTATGCTATGAAGGCGTGAAAGACTCAAGGGGACAACCACCATTACAACTAGAGTGTTTTGTGGATGCTGATTGGGGAGGTGACATTGATAATAGAAGGTCTACAAGTGGATATGTTGCTTCTTCATTTGGTGGAGCTATTAGTTGGATGAACAAGAGGCAGAACACCGTTGCATTATCAACTACTGAGGCTGAGTACATGGCCTTGGCACATGCTGTCAATAAAGTTATTTGGTTGCGAAGATTATGTATAAAGCTTGGCCTTACACAAAGAGATGTGACTGTTGGGTGTGATAGTCAGAGTGTTATATTTCTGGCTAAAAACCCAGGATACCATGCGAGGGCCAAGCACATAGGTGTCCAATATCATTTCATCAGAGAAAAGATTGAAGACAAGTTAGTAATGCTGAAGAAGGTTGACAAAAAGGAGAATGGTACTGATTTTCTGAACAAGACAGTGATTTCAGAGAAGTTTGAATGGTGTACAACTGCATTGAAATTGAAGAAGCATGCAAAGCATTCACCAAGTGGGAGAATGTTGGGTATGACTCATAGTGTGCCTTCAGAAGATATGCACGAGGGCCCCCAGAACTTTTTTCGAGGCCTAGTACTATTATTGGCTTTGTGTTTTATTATTTGTAGTTTGGGTTTGGGCCCATGAATAACTACGGTGCTTAGGGTTTCTAAGTTTATATATTTCCTTGTAATCTGAGTGCAATTGTACTAGTGTGTGAGAAAATATAGTGAATAGTTGGACGTAATCCACATTGGGTGAACCAGGGTAAACTTTGTGTGATGTTTTCTTCTTCACTTTTCTCTCTTTCTCCTATCTCAATTGTTGTGTGATTGTTCGGTACCCAACAGGTACATGGAATGCAAAGAACTACTAGCCTACCCCTAAGGCTCGAAAAAGCATTACCCAACAAATGACTGTGCCTTGCATCTTTATGTACACAAGAATAAATGCATAAAGGAAGATGCAATAGTAACCATCAAACACAACATACCCACCCCCTCATCAATGAAATTATGTCATTATCGACGAGAGACACCCACTGTCAAGAATCGCACCATGCATATATCAGACGTCCCTTAAGATTTAAGAATGTAAGGACTTAATTATATTATGTTGGTTGACCATTTCTGAGAATCGACCCAACACATTGGTAGGCCTAAAGCAGAATCAACCATATGACCCGATCCAACACATTGGTAGGCCTAAAGAAGGATCAACCATACAACCTCACACATAACATTGTGGAGTGTTGTCAATCCGTCGTGACCTTTAATCTACATATATTAATAACAAAAAATTAGTTTTTGGTGGCCTAAAATAAGGGTTTGGACTGCCTTATCCTTGGACCAGTCCTACCATTGCTGAAAGGAGTAGGAAAGACTTTTTCAAGACCTTTGAACCATGATCAGGAGTAAAAGATGGTATCCTTCAGCACAACTTCATTGTCAAATAAACGTTGCTCCCCTAAAGACGATCGAGTTCCTCTGTTTCCAAACCAAAGCAGCCCGTACAACTGACCATCTCTCACCATAAATACCATTTACTATAATATATAAAATTTTGTCCCTTACTATCGATTGTTCTTATTTGTTTTATAATTTGAGTTGTTGTTTTTTTTATCTAGATCTGATTTGGCTTTTTTATGTAATTTATCTTTTGTTTTCTTGTTGTTTATAGATTTTTTTCATTGGATATTTGTTATATATATATATATATATATCATTTTGTGGCTTCTCGTGTTTTTCAAATTTTTTTCTACGTCAAAGTGTTTTTTTTTCAATCCACCTGATTGACACTAATCTCACTCACAGTGGAGTGATTGTTGTTGTTTCAAGACAATTTCACACATAAAATAAATTGAACACAAAAATTGAACACAATTCTCCTTTAAATAAATTATTTCTTCATATATTAGACCTTACACCATCGTTACATCAACCTAAAGATTGTTTTTCATGCATTTAGATTTAAAGGAAATATTTAACAATAACAACAACAATACATCACAACATAAATTATTTGATTGATTTAAATATCCACTTAAAATATTTAAATATAAAAATTATAATCTTATTTGAAATGTAATTTTATAGTTTTCACAGATCCTTTTATAATATCATGGATTCATATAATATTATTTCAATTTATCATTTATTTTTCTATTTAACCTTTCAATAATTCAACACAAACAATTGATTTATAAATCAATGGTGATTTATTTTATAAATTTATTGAATCAATCAAATAATATTATTTAAAAACACTATTTATATTTTGATTCTCATTAAAAAAATTATAAAAATATAATATAGTTCTCAATATCACGTAACTCTTTAATTTTTAAGAAATTTGTTATATAATTTTTTTAAGAATATTTATGATCAAATTAAACAAATTTTATTTATATCTGTAAATCATGATTCCAAGGATTCATCGTTTTAGTATATGAAAAAACTTTTTTCTTACCAAATGTAGCATTCTATTTACACATTTAGAAATATAAAATACATATTTATTTTATTTTTAGATGTATAATGTTAAAGCTACTGATTATATTATTTTCTCTTGTAAAATATAATGTGAATTTCTTATATATCTGTAAATGTCAATGGTTTTGTTACTCAACACCAACCAACTAACGGTACTATAACCCTTAATAAAAGAAAATAAGTTTGAAAAAATATTTGTTTAATTTAAGAAGTATAAGTATTTTAGGTTTATTAGTTAAAAAAAAGCCTTAATTGCATTATTTCTTCTTATTTTTTGCTTCTTATATAATATATAGTTTATGAAATGAGTGATTATGTTGCTAAATTAAAACCAAATACTCTTAATTAAATTATATTTCTTAATTTTATTAAAAAAGAATAATATGTTAAACATCATATCAAGTCATCTGAATTTAATTAATATACATAAATTTCATGATATATAATTTTGATTTTTACGAATAAAAAATATTAAGTAATTTGAATTATTTTATTTTATCTCTTTTTTTACTGATGAATTGTTTTATTGTTATATTTCTATTTTAGGTAATAAAAAATAAAGTAAATATTTTGTGTTTAATTTTGTCCCATGTATATGATGTGAAAATTGTGTAAAAATTATTTGCCAAACGAGAGGACCAAAACTCATCCACTCAATTCCTTAAAAAACGGGTGCTTTAAAATGTAAATGTCTCTATACTATAGTACACCAGACTCGCGTGATTAATAGAATAAGTAGCATATATAAAATCTTGAAAGAAAAAAAAGAAAAAAAAAAACTATTGAACTGCACAATTCATTAATAGGCCATGCATCGTTTTCCTGAAATCACATGCTTCATTACGATTGGCACAATTAATAAATCAATTTTACTTTCTTCATCTCTACTTATAACTTATAAGACTCTTTTTAAAAATTTATTTATTTTTTTATAAAATCTTTTTCTAATTTTCAAATGTATTAATTATTTTTTCCTAAATATTCTTACTTAATTAATAAATTTTATAACCAAAAGTTAATAAATGTTAATATAATTAATGAAATCACGGTTTCTCTCCCTTGTAGAGATTGGATAATATGAATTGAACAACCTCATATGATCATATGACTGATTGCTCACTTGTGTAGTGCTTTGTCTTTGGAGAATATGAACAGTTATTTCTCTCCCTTATATGGAATACACTGGTCATAAGAAAATAAGTGTTCTTATAGAATGACTTTCACAATTAGATTACCTTAAGACTCTTTCAAATGACCATTTGTTTCTTTGGGTGTTCTAATTTTATATTTAAAATACATGATGCCAAATACATGATTTCTAAAAATTTTGAATTGTAATTGATTGTTTCGGCTCTTTTATTTTTATCATGTATTTCTAAAGAACAAATTTTAGATTTGAAATAATTAGTTTTAAAATTAAAATTACTTAATTATTACTACTAGGATTCTCTTTAAATAATAAATATTATCAATTATTATTTGTTTCAAAATTAAAAAAAGCAATTATTAATGAGTAAATGGATAGAGAGATTAGAAAAGAAAAATTTTGGTATAATAATATAAATAATTAACTAATTAAATGTAATTACTAACTTTAACAATATTTTTAAGAAATAAATTAATTAAAAGAATCCTATAATTAATAATGGAAGGACTCAGTTTTTAACCCATAAGACAAAGTGACAAACCGAGTAATTGTAAGTGTCGCAATTTTCACTATTAATTTCCGAATGCTGGCTATTAATTATAAAGAAAACAAATGTAATGGTACCTTAGACTTAACAAAATCCACCAAAATTGCATACTCTCCGATGGCCTTCTTATCCAAGTCAGTCCTCAACAGCTGAGGAAAAAACAACCACCTTCCGGTGACCGCCAAGAACGCCACCACGAGCGGCCCTGACACAACGCGATGCAACCGCCACCCACGGCGGAGCATCACCTTCTTCGTCGCCACCTCCGCCGCGGTGCACACACCGTGAAGCACAAAAAAGCACGTGACTTCCCACGTGGGAGGCGCACGTGTGAGGTAATAGTATATTAACTCATGCATGAGCCCTGATACAAGGAACGTGGCCAACATGGCACTTGTCATGGCACAAGAGGGACCCACAAAGCGTATAAAAATATTGTATACGGGATAGTATACGGTGGGGCGTAGAATACGGGTAACCATGAGGTTCCACCTACGACCCCAAAAGTCTTGAAGGGACGTGGAACGGTAGGGTTCATTGAATTGTGGTTCAACCTCATACCCTAAAAGGGTTCGAACAGGGGCAGCACTAAGGGCTAACACAAGTTCTATGCCAAGGTACATGTGACAGCAATAGAGGACTAAGATGAAATGAGGGTGCAACTTTTCTCTATAGTCATAAGCACGTATGATCATTGCAAAAATAAGCACTTTTAGGAGCAAAAGCCATTTTGGCTTTTGGGTGGTGTTGTTTTTGGTTGGTGAGTGTTGTTTGGGGTTGATGGGGAGGGAAGCTATGGAAATGAAATGGACAATGTTTGGGGGTGATAGGGCAAGAGGGCCTTGGTTGAAGGAGAAAAGAATGAGTTTGAAAGTGCCAAGCCAAACAAGGAAGAAGGTGGTGGGGCCACCTAGGTGGAAGGAAGAGAGGTAGAAGGGAAGGGTGAGGAAGAGGTAGAGAATAGGGAGGAGGGAGAGAAGCCTCATGAAGCCTTTTGGTTTTCTAGAAGATATGTAATAACAATAGCATAGACATGAGATGGTTGTGAGCCATACCTTGATGAACCTCTCAACTTCACCATCCATGATTGATTTTCTTTTCTTCCCTCTTTCTCTTTCTCCTTTTCTTCCTTGAATCTAGGTGGTTGTAGGTGTGAGAAATGTCAAGGAAAATGATGACTAATGTTGGTTGATCTGAGGATCTCTCAGTCTTTTCTTTTCGATGATAGGTGATAAAAGAGACTTTTGGATGCAACTGGGGCATGTTGCTTAAAGTATTATTTCTTAATTTTTTTCATGAATCCTGTATCGCATCACAATATTTATTTATTTAGTAGTGTAGCTCTAAAAATACATTAAGTGCAGTATTTAATATTTTAATTTTCTTGCATCTTCCCCTTCAAATTTTTCTCTTTTTTTACCCATTAGAATGATTATTAATTACATCAATCACCTTTCTTTCTTTCTTTCTCCTTCATTCACTCACGTAGAAGTTACCTACGTAACTTTCAAACGTAACAATTTCAATATTTTTCTGGCCACCTCATTTGCTCGGTCGGTAGAATATATCAAGCTATCGTTTTCTCTTTTTGGAAAATGGAGAAGGTACGTAGAAGAGTATGGAAGATGTGATAATTAAAAAGAACAAATTAAGAAGAAAAAGTAACTGATTTAATAATATAAAAATAGATGAAAATATTGTTTATTAATATTAACTCCCGTTTCTTATTTAAAAGGTAGCTCGTAATCTGCAACTTTGGACCCTTAGGTGGAGCTGGCTTTAACTCCATGACATTGACAACTACTAAGCAACCGTCTAGCGTATGGAAGCGACTCAAAAGAAAGTATGACGGGGTATTCAATAATAAATAAAATTAGATGAAACAATATTACAGTAATAATACTACAGATCAGTTATATTTATAATCAAATTTGATTATTCTTAATAATACTTATTGGCTTAAGAGTAAAATGATGTGGCTTTAAAATTTTAGGCAGTCTTTCACTGTACTAGTTGCTGACTAGTGTAAAATAACAGTGGGAAAATGTAATAGATGACAATTAAAATAAAAAAAAAATAAAGAACCGTTGTATAATTGCAAAATGTTAAGAGTTGGTAGTTGAATAAATGAAAATTAAAATAAATGACTTTTTTTAGTTAAATTGTGAAGTTAAATTATTTTAACTATTAACATTCTTCAAAAAAAAACTACTAAAATTTAATTTAAAGATGAAACAATAAATTTTTGGGAAAATAAATAAAACAAGTAGTTTGAAAATGTCAAACACTTGTAGAATAATTGTGGAAGTAGTGCAAAATGCACTTCTAAAAGAGAGAACAGATATGTTAAAAATATCCCATGACCGGCGACGAGAGTGAAAGCCATAGTCTACATTTGAAGGGAATGTTAAGGTGTCTAATTGAATAATGAGGAGTGAAAGCCTCGTTCTTCAAATAGTGAACTCTGATTTATCATATACTTGTAGGTGGTACACCGTATCTACCCACTCCAAGGACTTGCATATACAGATCACCAAAAAATGAAAAAACCTAAATGTTCGTTAGGAAGGAAATTGACCGAAGATTTAGCATACAGCATAACCAAAAAAAGAAACCCTTTTTTCTGCAGATTAAGGCATACAGCATTTTTATGCAAAAGTAGAAGAGGAAAACAAAAAAATGGACATTCAAGCTACCCATTGAATCGGTCTGCTGAATTCTGGCGTGAATACATATGGTGAGAACCAGCTGCAAAACCTGGCATCCTACTCCCATATCCAGGTGGGAGGGCACTACGTTCAAAAGCACCATTTCTACCAACTGTAGCAGGTTCAGACCCCAAAGGATCCATCCTTGCATCGTTTAATTCGTCTAGGCGAGGTGCATATCGCTGCATGGCTGGTGTATTCATCACATAAGGAGACTCAGATGCTAAACCATAGGCTGGATAACTTGGCCCCATGTGGTGGCTATAAGCAGGATCATGAACAGATAGATAATTACTCATCACAGAATTAGGATTCTGAATACCATAATGGTGAGTCTGTTGTCTTGTCTCTAATTCCCTAAGGTAGTTCTCCTCCTCCCTGACATAGGGTCTATATCCGACGCTATTGGCGGTGTCTCTTGGAAGGCTGCTATGGTGTTCACCTACATCTGTAATCCCAGAATCATAAAGGGGATTGGCAACACTTGGCCAATTTTGGGTCCCGCTATAGGCTGCTTTAATCCCCCCCATGCATGAGGAAGAGGTGGGCTCCAAATGCCTATAACTTTTATCACCAAGCTCATAATCTGGAGGTGGCATGTCAGGTCTGAGCTGAAAACGTTCCACTGAGGATCTCCCATCAATTGGATTGGGTGGTGAGGTCACACCTAGTCTTCTTCCATCGTTTTCCTCAGTTCGTTTCCTCTTCCATGAGGTCTTATCAGCCTTTCTCACCATATATTTCTGTCTTTCTTGACTCTCTTGATCAACATTTCCATGTGGTGAGCATCCCGTCTGGCCCTCATTCATAGGTGCATCAGTCAAATTCAAGATATCATGACCTGGCATACTATCGAAACCATAACTATCATCCATAGTATGACTGGCCGGTGATTTTTCTTTATCAAAGCTTTCGATTCTTGACAGCCCCCGCCTGCTGATAATGTGACCATGCTCCCGAGCTATGGCCTTATGCTTATCAGTCCAATCAGGACGACTCCAAAGGTAGAGTGGGGGTGGCTTTACATTCCACTGATCTATCTGCCTGTCGTTTGCATCAACTGATCCCGGTAGATAAAATGACTTAAGACAAAAAAGGACAACAACAGGGGAAAAAAATAATAAAGACAACAGTCAGAACAATAAAGAGTATGTATCAATCAAAATACAAATTACCACAAGATATTATTAATATTTATTTACCTTGCCCAATAGAAACCTCTTATCCTCCCAGACAAGATCATAAGGCAACCGTTTCTTATCTAGCCTATATAATAAGGAAACAAACATGAAAGGACAGAAGATTAACTGCCTCCTCCAACCAAGGAAGCAATACCTCCAAGGTAGTCTTGGCAGGTAGGGGTGCTCATAGTTTGGTTATTTAAACAACCATAACGATAACTAATAAATAACTAGATTTTAAGTGGTTATAATAACTATGACCATAACTAATTTTTGTTTTTAAAAATCGATTATATGACCGATTATGAATATAACAAGTTATATAACTGGCTATGGATGAATAAAAATAAGTAATTTGAAATAACTATTTCTATAAAACTGATAGTTTTATAACTATAACTATTTTTTAAATAAAAATAAGTTATTTGAAATAACTATTTCTCTAAAACTAGTTATGGTTTTATAACTACTTTTATATAATTGGCTATTATATAAGTAGTTATTGCAAGTTATAGTTATTTTTTAGAAAACTAACTTTTTTGAGCACCCCTATTGGCAGGTTGGAGTGAAGGAAAAGCTTATTTAACTCTCTTATTCTTGAAAACAATAACAAGAAAAAGGACATTACCTCTCTGTTTCTGGTGGTACTATGAGAATTAGGAGCTTGGGTCTAAACTCGAGAGCTTTATCTATAAACTTGTTAGCCAAAGCTGCCTTAAGTCCAAAGGGGGGATTAAGGCCCATGATCTGTTCCAGATGCAAACGAGAAAAATAATGCAAGAATTATGTGAATCGGTCATGTGGATATGCATACATGGCTCAACCATTAAAATAAGTGATTCATACCAACTGTGACCCTGTAGGCAACTCCTTTGTTTGG
>PYAF01002320.1:353927-366569 GCA_007407185.1 Glycine tomentella
TAAACTTGTTAGCCAAAGCTGCCTTAAGTCCAAAGGGGGGATTAAGGCCCATGATCTGTTCCAGATGCAAACGAGAAAAATAATGCAAGAATTATGTGAATCGGTCATGTGGATATGCATACATGGCTCAACCATTAAAATAAGTGATTCATACCAACTGTGACCCTGTAGGCAACTCCTTTGTTTGGATAGTCATCCAGTCTCTCATCTCAAAATTAAAATCATTCTGCAAACAAAACAACTTCGATATAAACAGACAGAAAAATATGATAATCATAAACTGAATGCTTGTGTATTCTGTATTTGTCTTCACTATGCCCATAACATGTAATGCATCTTAACCCAGTTCACTTCACAACAATGTATAGTGAGGTGTTTTACACCTATCAATTATTACTAGACATACTAATAAAAAAATTTATTACTAGACATCAATTAGGCTCGAAACTACAGAGAGAGAGAGAGAGACTTCCATATCATTGATATATTCCTGAAGAATATGGTGGCAAGTTACTAATAGCTATATTGTACACCCACCCACACACTTTAACTTTAATTATATGCATTTATTGTTTAAAATAATTGGAAATTTTATTTTGATGAGACATCAAGAATCAAGTACAAGGAATTTTCACAAAAAGACTCTGAAATTTGACACTCAAAAGACACATCTTGACATGTTATGCTGCTGGCCTTATAGTACATCAAATTGATCTCAGAAATGACTGTTAGCCAATTTTTTATGCAATAGGTCATTCCTCATCCTGTCACTCAATGGGAAGATGATCATTATCAATGTTGACAGAAGAACCAACATTTAAAAAATTAAAATATATAAAAAAGAAAAGGAAATCAAAATGTCATACATACACTATATGAAACCAAGAGCTTGAGTATTCTAATACAAAGGGTCGCTAGCAAATAATACAGAGAAGACAATTGATAAATTGAAATAATACAATTGGATGCATGTTCAAAACCTCTGCCAACTTGTCAAAGATGTTAGCTAAAATACACCAATACTTTCAAAATTAACAACAAAAACAACCAACTTGTTCCTACTAGGTGGGATAGGCTACATAGATCAAACAATGCCATAATATACTACTGTAAATCATGTCCATGGACAAACCATTGACCTCTAAGTCCTTCCCAGTATTTCACCTATAATTTTTCTCTGTCTCTCTCAATATTTAAATGTAAATAAATCTGTCAGTTAAAATCAACAATCACACATTGCAGTGGCAATGAGCAAAAATTGAATTATACAAAATTAGAGTAATAAGTTATAACTTGTAAAGGTAGTCACCTTTGTTGGAAGTAAATCGAAGTTTTTGTATGAGCATCTCTTCCCAGTCTCTTCAAGCTTTTTCTTCATAAGAATGCTAAAGTCATTAGCACCACAACAGAAGTCCACAATCTGACCACAATGTAACTATCCCCAGTCAGGTAATCAACATTAATATTAGTAATTGATTAATAATGTTAAGAATACCATCTACCACCAGATAATAACGTATATCACAATTTCACAAGGAAAAACTGATCTTTTGCTGTAACAGAAACGTCAAAAAAAAAAAAAGTCAGGCAGATCTATAACAGTTGCATTAGTCAAAAACAGAAGAAAAAATTAAGTATCTTCCCTAAAATTTCAAATAAGCAAGAAATTAACATAGAAATTAAAAAATGATCTTTCCTAATGCAAACAAAGGTCGAGTCATGCAAATGTAGATATTTCAGAAACATGCATCATTCAGTTCCCTCCAATTATTTAGCAAAAAAAAACAATAAACGAATTAAAAAATAAAATGCCAAAAGGATCTTAGAAACTAAAACAACCCAATGTAAGATCTGTTTTATAGTTTGAGAAAATATTAGTAATTTCATGAATGAACAAGCTTTTGGAGGACTATTTTCACATCACCTCAGATGACTATAAAATGGTACAAACAATGGCAAAAAATTGTGTAAACAAAGGCAATGAATTAAGTAACTGTATATCAATATCAGTACTTACTGTATCACCATTCTGAACATACCAATGGAGTTTATCAACAATCTGAAAATGTAAAAACCATATTTAAGCAATGCTTGATGGGTGTAATTATGGTAAGACAGACAAGAAAGAAATTCATTACAACAAAACATAATGTCAGTCATATCAAATGTCATGAGCATAATCACTCTCCAAATGGCCTTCCAGATTTTCAATAACCAAACTCTAGGGCAGCTATATTGTGAACAAGTGCAATATTTTATTCAACTACTAATGCATTTCAGAACTTTGACAACTTTTAGTGCTGTTACAATAAAGTTTAAGTGTTGGGTGTGTTTTGAAAATGCTTTTATAAATATTTAAAACCTCCGAAAATCCTTTCACCAGATAGCTTATTCATAAAAGCCATTTTAAACTAACATTCAATTGCTATAACTTTGAGCATTATGACAATATCCTCAAAGATTGTGGTCTGATAATATATTTTCATAAACTCTTTCAATCATGTGAAATTTTTTATAAAAATCACTGTAAAGCCAACTAAATAGTTATAGGTGAAAACATAAGTTCATCCCTGAGAGTCAAAATCATTCTTGGATTCTTAATTGAGCTTTAGCTTTTGCTTCAAGCGCACAGTAACATGACTAAAGCTGGTATTTTTACCCAATGTTGTCAAAATCAAGATTTTATGTAGGATCAGGACTGAGGTCAAAGATTGTAAATCATAGAAGGTAACTGGATCATAAATAAGATCCTACTAGAAATTTAAAATTATACTTGGAAATATACAAATGCATAAAAAATAGCATACATATTGAAAATAACCTATTGTTCAAGGTTATCAAATTAAAATTCAAATCATGAATCGCCAAGATAATTTTTGAATCCTGAATCATAATTTGTATTAAAGCTTACAATTCAAAGCAAATGAAAAATAGCTTAAAATATATCTTACTACATGAACATAATCAAATTTAAACCCATCAAAATAATCATCAATCTGCTTACCACTATTCTGTGACATCGGCCTCACCTAGAAATCTATAACACACATCCAAGTCTGTCCTAACTACTAGATCTATAATACTCTTCAATGAAAAAGGAGGATAATAAAGCTAGCTTTTGTATCTTTCCAACACAGCAACACATGAAGACGCAAAAAGACACAATAAAGAATATGCGTGTGTGTGTGTGTGGAAGCTGCTAATATACTCCCACTTAGAAAATAGAAGGTGTATATTAGCAGCCTACACCATTTTGATTGGGACCAAAAGACCATTCTTTTTCTTTTCAAAAGGTAAATAAAGTTATGGATATGTAGGTAATTTTGTCATTTCAGTTCTTGGGTTGCGGTCTCTTCTTTAATTTTCTCTCTCCATTAAACTGCTCGATCTCCTCCCACTCTCCCTCTTTCTTCATAATCAAAATATACCTGCAGAAGAGAAACTAGACACATCTATGGAGTAATAACGCCAATTCCTCTACCAACAAATTCAGGTGGTGCTTTTATATATACAAAAATAAAATATAAAAAATGGGTATTTTGATGATGGGTTTCTCGTGCTGCACCATTCTATCTCTCACAATAAATAAGGCCACTAGGTGAATATGATTTGAACCTCATTCCCTATATTGGCTCTAACCAAAAGAGGCACCAAGGGTCTGAGTAATTCCAAAATTAAATTGTTTGTGTGGTAAAAGAAAAGAATGGTCTTTTGGTCCCCATCAAAAACGTGTAGGCTGCTAATACACACCTTCTATCTTTTAAGTGGGATATATATATATATATATATATATATATATATATATATATTATATGTATGTATGTATGTATGTATGTATGTATAATGTCAGAGTATAGGAATCTGACAGAATAACTAAAATAATAACAGAAAAAGTTGAGTAAGAATAAATACCCCTTTCAGCTTTTCAACTTGTGTAAAATGGCGACCAAACGATGTGTACCGATTACCATATAGAACAGGTGCAAGATATACTTTGAGCTTGTCCTACAGAAGATTCAGTTAATAAAGCTGTGACAACTGAACTGAATCATTTATACTACTTTAAACAATGCACTATCGTGTATTATAAATGAAGAAGAAAAAAAAAGTCTAGGAAAAAATTTATTAGATATGTAACAAGGCATGGCATAGAACAAGGTAAATCGAAGAAGTTTTTGGGAATCCTGCAAGAGCTACTTGTTATTTTTTCTCTGACAGATGGTCAAACCTTCATCTGGGTTTGAATCCTACTAAAAGGTCTACAAAAAATCAGAAATTGTTGAAGAAAGAACAAAAGAGACATCTTGTTCTTTCCAGGCGATCGGAAAATAAAGAAATAGTGAATTAATTCAAGATAATTATGTACTCGAATAAGAAATCGAAAGAATTCATTGTCAATTCAAATGAAGAAAAAAAAATTATTTCGAAAGGATATCAATTGCTAAGATTCAAAGAAAAAAATATTACTTTTTATTAATACACCAAGGAGGCACTTTGGGTTAGGAATATAATAATCAGATTTCCAAATCAAACAACGCCTCATTCATAAAAATTGAAATTTAAAAAAAAAAAAAAAGAAATTCAAAATATTTTAAAAGGAAATCAATGGATAGTCTTGGTCCTATTGAAAATACCAGTCTAAGCTAAGACCCTAAAATTTTAACCGATATAGATAAAAATAAAAATAAATCATCATTGTAATGATAGTGACAATTCTAATTACAGTTATTTGATTGTTTAGTAGGTGCCCGTAGCATCCAGGATTTCCTATCTGATTAAACTTTTTTAGTTAGGGATAATAAGAGGAATAGTTATTCCATCAACGATGAAAGAATATCACACAGTAAAAATACTAGAGAGGAATCAATATTTAGACACTTAGAACCAAAATCTCTAAAAAAATTGAAAAAATAGCAGAGTACCTTCCACTTAAATATCTGGTTTAGAACATCAGGGCCACAAACAGCTTCTGCATCCCGAATATTGTGCCCGTCCTCTAGCATCCTTAGAGCTGTTCGAACAGCCTGAATACACAAGACAGAATGCCTAAGCTCCAAACAAACTCTGTGAAATAAACACCGTAGAGCAATAAATATAGATAGTGATATGTACCTCAACTGAGCCTTCCAATTTCCCCAATGTAATGGTCTTCTCCACAACACTCTTCAATGAGTGAGTATGAGTAGCAGCAAATTTGTGCTCTTTTACAACATTCTCCAAAGTAACTGATGAAGTAGCTTCTTTAAACAAAGCCAACAATCTACATCAGAAGAAATCATATCAACAATGTCATCATAAAAAACCATTAAAATAGCTGGAGTTTCAAACAAGAATCTAATAGAATTTTATTATTAATGGTAAATACTATAAAAATAACCTTAAAGGAAAAAAACCGGCAACAGCAGAAAAATAACCAATCCAAAAGTCGGACAAAGAAAAAAAATTCACCTCCTCTTTGAATCTGCATCTAATCCGGGCAATGTGCTACTCAGCTTTTTAGTAGGCTTAACAGCCAGGGTATTTTTGGCTACATCATCAGCCTCATTACCAGAATTAATTTGCTCAGAACTGTTCTGCATTAAAGCAAATAATTTTGCACCCAATGATGGCCTGTTTTCTGCACCGTCAGACTTTCTGGTTTCCTTTGAGATTGTTGACCTCTTATTTTCATTCAAACATCTTGATGCTTCATTTGTTTTCTTCCTTGAGATATTTAATCCAGAAATTTTATCAGACTTCTTGTCACCAACTTTCCCAGAAGACATTTTACCAGGAAGTTTAGAAACTTTAGCAGTATCTTTTTTGCCAAATAAATATTTTGAGTCAATATTGTTCTTGTTCAATATAACTCTCTCTTTGGTCGCAGACTTTGCATTCTCCTCTGCATTAATTTCTCGAACAGTAGCTTTAACATTGGGGAACTTTATATGATCTCTTATAGGAGTCCCAAGTTCATCATCAATCTCATGTTCTCTGGTTTAAAGAAAGGAAAAAGACATTACACGAGGTTTACAAATAAAAATTGGAGAACAATAGCACCAGTATACCATAACACTTACAAACAATATATAAGAATGCGATTGTTTGGTAAAAGATCTTCCCAAGCCCTTGTTATAATATCTTCATCCTCTATGTCATCAAAAGCAATCTCCCTGATATAAGCAACTTAAGAATCAGCCCTCCATACATTAGAATAATTAAATGAGTACTAGCAACACAGGCAAAAAAGAAAGAAATAACCTTGGCAAACATTTGCGATGATACGACCTGGGGCAACGCCTACAAACAGCAAATTGAAAATCATGTTTCTTCTTGTCTTCCATTTCTTTACATTCACAGCAATAATGAGTAGGACAAGTAAAGGATCCCCCCTCAGAAATTTTTTTCTCAAGTTCCTTTGGAGCATCCTCAACTATCCCATGAAGTAACTTTGCAACACAATGTGGATGATAAAAGAAACCACAGGTTGCAGAAGCACATTTGAAGACCTAAAGGAGAAAAACCAAATGACTTTTAGTCCCATACAGAACAAAGAAGCTCCAGGAAAACCATCCTGTTTCTAAAAATTGTTCATTAGTAACAGTAGTAGCATGTCTTAGCACATTCAGTGTGCATAAGGATATTTTTGTCTTTAGCACTCTGTAGTCTGTACTACATTTTACTGCAGCCTATTTACTGCATATGTATTACAAGAACTTACACCCACATTAGGTATGATTTTCAAATTTCTCCTATTTTACACAGTACCAAAGAGTGAAGTATGCTAAAAATTATTTCTCCTCAAAAAATAATGGATACATAAACAACCAAGGATTGGATGGAACTTGGTACAGCTAGGAAAAAAATATATCTATGAAATAATCAACAAGATCAGCCCATTGTGTTTCACATAGTTATACCTCAGCACCAGAAAATTTATCAGAACAGCCTAGTGTGCCACAAGCAAAGCACTGATGTTGATTATATTCACAATTCTTACAGTAAAAGTTCTGGATCTCCTGCAAAATTTTGGCACAAGCAATCAAATTTCTACCTGAGCACACCATGAAAAGGTAAAAAGAAAAAGAAAAGTCAAATAAATATAAAGAGAAAATAAAATTAACATACATCAACTTCCTTCCGGCTAAAACCAAGAGAGGCACAAGTAGATTCTTCACCATCCTCCTCATTAGCATGAAATGACCTCATGCACTTTCCATCACAACTGCATTTATCATTTAATAACTTGAAAATTTTAAAAAAAAAAATCATTGAGGCCAGTAAAACTTATAGAATACTCTCTAGAAATTATGTAAAATAACCGAAATACACAGCACAGAGAAATGACACTACATTAAAATAACCCACAAAAAAAAAAAAAAAAAACATACCACAACAGTTGACCACCATTGTCACAAATTGCACAAACAGAATCAAACAACTCATCCTCTCCATCAGAATCTTCACCAAATTCATCATTCATATCATAGTCAATATCATCAATTATAAATCCAGGTCGTGCTAAATCTTTAACTTCCTGAAATTAATGAATTACATTTTTAAAATAATAATACAAACAATACATGTGACATGAATAAGAGCAAGTAACAAAAGAAAATATATCAGAGCCAAATTATCTTCAAGGATGGAAAACTAAGTATGTAACAAACCTTGTCAGAAGGTTTTTTAATCTTCAGATTATCCTTATCTTCCAGAACCCTGAGCAAAATCTGTTTAAATCAAATACTAGTCATTGAAGTGAGGCACGCATGCTGATAAGAAAACAAGAAAAGAAATTAAATATTAAATATTTTTTCTTACAAAAGAAAAAATTAAATGCTTAATTGAAAGCAGTGTTATCAATTGTGGAAAAAGACAGAAAGCCAATAATCTGCTATGTCATAAACGAATAGTGTCGTGGGCATATAGCGGAAGTCACATAATGGTTGAAATATAAGATAGATGATATATATATCAATTATATGTCTGAAAAATTAAGTGTTATGCAAATAAAAATAAAATACATAAAAATTGGCATAATATTTACTCAAGTTATATTGGCTGGAGACTCGCTAGAGATGACAAGAGGATGCAGGACACATGACACAACCACAACATTGCTAGCAGACGGAATCGCGATCGCTGTTCTGAGAAATTTCTCTATGAAATAGCACTATAGTGGCTATTAACAACACTAATCAAAAGAAATCAAAAGGGCAAGTCAAAGGATAACTAAATCCTTATCCTTATAACAAAACCAAGGAGAGAGTCAATCTAACATAACTAAAGGAAAGCAAATTTCAAGGGCACAAAGTAGATGCATCATCAATAATTAAATATAATTTATGAAGGAGCACATATTAAGGATATGAAAAAGGATACTAAATTACTAAGAGAGAAGGAAAACAAGGAAAGATTTATAAGATAAAAGAGATGAAGAAACTACCAGTGCATTATAGTACACAGTATTATAGAAAAGTATTGAGATTGTATATCTCATCTATCTCAATGATGCATGCAAATGACTTCATTAACTTCATATTCTTGACCTAGAAATCTTACAAATTCATCAATTATATCAAATAACAACAAAAAATCATGTAATTCCCATTCAATTTAAATGAATTCAAGAGTCAGTCCAGTATATGTTACTTAGTTATAGGTAAGAGTATCTTATCTAATGACTAATATGATTATAATTATAATATAATAATGGATATGACAATTTTCTAAAAAATTATGATAGAGATAGAGCAAACATGGAATACCCTCAAACAAGAATGAAAAAAGGAAATACCCTCACAAAGAAATTAAACATCTCGTCAGAACAGTGTAGGAGCAAGCAGAGAGGAGGAGAAAATGCAACATAAAAATTTAACTGTGACACTGGCAAAGAGAAGCGCATTTGCTGCTGAAGGGGGTGCAGGGAGGAAATTATGCTAATTACCTAGTTTTTATTCATTTATTCTCTCCTAAAAACATGCTAAAGTTAAAAATCAAAGCAGTTAACAAGCCTATTTACATTTCTGAATTCCAACAATTAACAACCTCATCCTTCATAGACTCCCTTGATAGACGCCACAACATTGAAAATCCACTTCAAAAATGGAATCCTACTTCACCTCTTAATCCTAAATCTTTTAGTGGAAATTGTCAAAGGGTACGATTTAGTATAATAAGACAACCTGTTTCGCTAAACTAAAAATAAAAGGCAAAAAATAGCTATAGATGATTTCCAACACATCTAAATAAATCCCCTTGGTCTTGCATCAGCTATCAGAAAAATGTTTAATGTAAAATATAAATTTCAAGTTATGACACAAATATACCAGTATATTTGGAATCAATATTCCCCAAAGGATGTTTCGGAAGAAAAAAATATATCAAATGCTAATTTCCTAGCTCACCACCACAACATATTTGTTAAAGACTTGAAAGTAAATACAAACCTTGGACTTTGCTAAGGCAGTGTCTCTTTTGGCAGCTTCACCCATTAAAGTCATATGATTTAATAAATCATTTTGAGAAGGCATAACCTCATAAGATCTGCAAATAATTAATTTGCAAAAATGTCACAATATGTACTTCCACAACAATTAGGAGAAAAGAACTCCAGAACATTGAAAATTACCTAAACTCCTTATTCCTACTCAAGTTATCCCACGCAGACTTGGCAGATGAGTCAGGATTCTTCTTCACATAACTCAGGAAGTGAATGGTGATCAAAATAGTCCTTATTATGGAATCCTCGTAGCTCTTACGAGGCTTCTCAAGTTTAATCCATCTTCCATCCTTTGATAGCACCGATATCTCTGGCCTCACATAGGAAAGATCAAACCTCCACGCAACAACTTGCACGAAAAATTTCTGCAGCCCATTATCCACAAAACCGTGCAAGAACACCTGCATTTGCTTGCTAACTGGACTCTGAGACTCACTCCACTGAATCGGCAACACGGAAAAACACACAGGCGCGTCCTTGTCATCTTCAAAATGGTAATTCGACACACATAGTGGCTGAGCCTCTCCCTCATCATCTGAAGATGTCATGTCCCTTCTTTTTAATCCCTCAAACCTAACTACTCAACAACTAAGCACCAAAAATAAAATAAAAAAATGTTACTTTGTATATTAAAAAATACATCAAAGAGTCACCCCAAGATTTTAAAAACAGTTCGCCACCGCAATTGTGGTCACAACAGCTACATTTGTTCGCAAATGAACGAGTCGAAACCGCCACCGCAATTTAAAATCTTAACAACACTCACAAGTCACAACAAATTCATCTAACGAGTGGACTAAAAATGCTGAATGCGAAGTTTTGAATATTTGAATGTACAATCACTAGTGATAATCAAGAGAGACAATAGAAAACCAAATTTAAAGATTCCGATAAAAGAGTATTCAATAGAAAATGCGAGAAACTAAGGGATATATTATGATATAATTAATTATAACCGCGAAATACAGAACCCTGACACGGTGCGTACCTTTCGAAAGGAAAAAAAAAAATTCAAGAACGATGGAGAGAAACGGCATGTGTACCTTTCACGATGATGAACGCAGTGATGGTGTGAGGGTTCTGGAAATGGGTTCGGGTTTTTAGTGGGAGAGAGAGAGAAGAAGAGAAGAAAAGGGGAGGGAAAAGAGGGGTGCATACGGTAAAATTCTACGCTGCACTCTTTCCCGAAGATTCTGATTTCTGACACGAAGTTGAAGATTTGAAGCGTGAAAGCGGAGTAGATCGTCTACAGTTGTGGCGAAAAAAATGCATCTGGTCCGTTGATTTAATTGGTTATATGAGAAGAAAAATTTAGTTTTCTAAATTATAAAGGTAGGATTAAGAAATGCGTATGCTACTGTTCATTTCGAAACCTCGGAGAATTCTATTCCTAGAGGGCAAGTAAGGTATATATATAAATATTAAATTATATAAAAAAATTGACAGAAGGTTGAAAATAAATAAAAAAACTAAATTAGGTGTAATTGTTTTTTAATCTCTTAAATTTATAATTCTTATTTAGTCCCTCAAATAAAAAACTGATTCTCTAATAAAATTACAAAATAGTATTTTTAGTCTCTCAACTTCATTTGAAAGACTAAAAGTTTATTTTTTTTTAGTCTCTCAAATTTTTTCTTAAGAATAAAAATGACATTTTGTAAATTTGAGAAATCACACTTAATAATGTGACTTGTCACATGTAAAAAATAGTGATATGATATTTATAGAACAATCATTAATTTAGGATTATTATTTTTGGTCTCTGAATTTTTTATAATTTTTTCCTTAAACTTTTTGTTTATCGTTCAAGATTTCTCAACTTATTTTTGTTCATATTTTAAGTATTTGTCATCTATTTTTGTCATAAAATATTGTTGTGACCGTATATGTTTACAATCACATGAAATCTTATTATCTAGTGTTAACATGACATTTATATCATGCAATCGTTTAGTCATATTTTATATTTTAGTACCAAAAAAAGTAAAAACATATAAATTCATTACATGAATATTTAGTTTAGATTTACTTTTATGAAATGAATTTGTATGATTATATTTTTTTGGTTAGTTAAATAGACAACATGACTAAATGATCACACGATGCAAATGTCATGTCACCATTTAGACAACATTGACATTTTTTCCTTTTTGTCATGACAATATGGTTTTGTGGTTTTTAGTTATAAATTATGTTTTTTTATCCTTGTCGTCAATCTCTCGTACAAAAATTGATGACATAACAAATTGAATGATAACATGATCATGCCAGATTATCACTTGATGATATAAGCATGTTACATATGAACAAAGTGTCATGTCATCATTAATTTATAGGAACTCAAATAAAAAAATAAAAAGCATAATTTACATAGATCAATACACAGAAAAATAACATATTTGCAAAACAAAAAATTCAAGTCTCAAATTAATATTAAACTAAAATAGGCTTAAATATTAAAATGAAGTCTCAAATTAAATGATAAAATTTATGCATTTGATAATGTGACACACTTAACATCATCAAGCTTTTATAAATTCCTACCATGAAAAACAACTCATCATCATTATTATTGTCGTGACCACCATTATTACAATGTCGTTGTGGTCATCACCATTGCCACTATTGTTGTCGTCACCATCGTAGTCGTTATCACTACTATTATTATTATCATAATCATTGTTGTCATTGTCACTACTAATATCATCACTATTAGTTATTGTCACCACTATCACCATTTTTAACATCATAGCCTTCAGTATCACTTTGTTGCATCACACCTGCTTGAAGGTAATGAAAGGAGTGAGAAAGACACTAGAGGATAGGGCTTGAAGGATGATAGTAGGGAAAAAGAAAGATTTTGAAGGAAGAAGTATAGAGATGACTGTAACACCCCGTCTTCAACCGGAGCATTATCCACCAACGTTAAGATTTAAGTAATTAAAATCTAACGTTTGTTCAATTTATCATGTGTTATTAACATTGGTTCAAGTGTACATAATTAAATTAATTATGGAAGTTCATTATGAAACATCAATTATGCATCGGAAGTATATTATGAAATCACCGGTTTGTATTGTGCACATCGTCTACACTGAATAATCTCATAACATAGATAATCGTCAGAAATAGCGATAATACAAAACCAACGTTTCAGCAGT
>PYAF01002320.1:367967-383014 GCA_007407185.1 Glycine tomentella
ACTGTAAAAATCGACATAAGTCACCCCATGGTACAATCAACACCAGTTACCTCATGGTAAAATCGACAAAAGTTAACTTATGGTAAAAATTGACAAAAGTTACCTCACGGTAAAAGTCGACAGAATTATAGTTCGATTCATGTCATGAAAATCCTACGCTAAATAATCGTTAAATTCCATTATTGAGATTTCGATATTTTGATATCGATGATTATTTCAAAATTTAACATTTGAAAGTGAGGGTCCTTACAATGACAATATAGATAAATTAATATTTAAGCATTATATTTTATTTCAACATGTAATTTAAAACTTAAATATTTTTTCATTTATGTAAATATGTTATTTTTTTTATTTTAATCCCTTTAATTGTATTTTTTATGTTCATCCTTGTAAATGAATGATCGTGTGGCACCTTATGTTGGTATAATATAATGTCATTAATTCATTTGTCACATCATTATTTTTGTAACAAAGACTAATGACAAGAACAAAAAGTAAAAAAGAACATTCTAAGGATTGAAATAAATAAAAATACAAGGCTAAAAACAAAAAAGACACTAGATTACATGCATACAAAATATATTTAAGCAAAAAAAAATCATATTACTAATATGTTATTCCCAAACAATTATATAGTACATGTGTTATGTTGTTTATGGTGGAACTTAATTGATTTTGGGAACAAACATCAACTACCACATTGTTTACAACAAGTGAAGTTAACTTGCAATTAACAAAAAAATCAATGAAATTAAATATTCTCTTCGTTCTTAGGTATAAGATTATTTTTAGAAATTTGTTTGCCCCTTTTTATAGAATCATTTTCTAATTTCTAGATGTATTAATTATTTTTTCTTACATATTTTTACTTAATTATTCTCCCTCTAAATATTAATGAGAAACAATCAAGAGGATAGAGAGATAAAAAAATAATTTTGAAATAATAATATAAATAATTGATATATTTAATATCATTAAATAAATAAATTATTTTTTCTTAAGATATGTGAATTAATTGAAATAATTTATAATTAAGAATGCAAGAAGTAAAATATTTAATTAGTTGAAATGATCTAAATGAAATAAAGTTAACTTTGAAGGTCTAAAATCATATTTATTTTAAATCTCAAAGGTTAATTACTTAAATGATGTTAAAAGTCAATTGCATAAAATCATATTTAACCCAAAGGTTAATGAAATTTAAAAAAATATCTGGAAAGAGGTTAAATAAATAGTACAATCTATCTTTGTAATTTATAATGAGAAATACTAGTGATGCTGTTTTTAGTACTTTCTTTTTAAACTTTTTATGTAATTGTCATCTTAAATTTATTGAAAATTACTTAGTGGGTCTTGTTAGAAATATACTAAAATTGATAATTATTAATAAATTTAGATCAAAAAATGTTAAAAGAAAAGTGTATTGTTCCAAATATTTAAAATAAAGTTATTTTTTTGTTGTTGTATTAACCAGTCATTCAATGGTTTGCAATTGCAGCAAACAAAGTGTAATTTGATGGTTTAATTAAATATACCAAAAAAAACATATTTAAATATTTAACTTGGTAATATTTTAGAGAAGACGACGTGGCAAATTACGACCGAACTCCTTCTAATTCTGTCATTGTCCGTTTCAATCCAAAACGAAGGTCTAAGAGAGAGAAAGTGAGAGGAGAGAGAGAAATAACAACAAACCTCACGGTCATCACCAGACAGGGTAGTAGAGAGAGAGAGAGAGAGAGAGAGAGAGAGAGAGTACGTTAGTTAATTTCAGTTTATTTTTTATTTCGTTATAAAAAGAAGAGAAAGCAATGGTGACAGAGGAAGAAATATCTGAAGCGGTTCAGTCTCTGCTGCGAGATTCTAACCCTAGGAGCAGAAGCTTTACGACGCTGAACCAGGTGGTGGAGGAGCTTCAGGCCAAGCTCGGCCACGACCTCACTCACAAAATCGATTTCATCACCGCGCAGATAAACCTCCTATTCGGATCCCGACAACCGCAACAACCGTCGCAAAACCCCCGCAAGCAGTTACAGCAACAGCCCAAGGACCATTTTGCTCCTTCGCAAAACCCTAATTTTCACTCTGTCCCTGTCACTGCTGGCTTTCAGTTGCAGAATTTGTCTTCTTCTAATGCAGTTGTCGCTGCTGCTGATGCTTCGCGCAATGAAGCTCCTTCCGCTCTAGTTGTTGAAGGCAACCAGGTTCCCAAGGAAAGGTTAGGTTTTGCTACGATTAAAACGGTTAATTTGTTTATTGTTTGGTTGAAAATGTTTGGTAGAGTGAGGAAAATTAGGGTTAGTGGAAAAGGAATTGGAGTATTTAGGGTTAGTAGAACAATTTGTGCAAATAGAACACTGAGTTTTTGCTCGAAATCTATTATTATATGCTCTAATATTATATTATAATAATAAATTATAAATTACACACAAATCTGCTATTCTGTTCGTAATCTTCACACTCTGGCAATCTGACATGCTCAATATTCTCGCTCTTTTTTTTAAGACAAGCATTTTACCCACGCAACTGGTTTTTAAGTATTTCTTTTTTGACTATTTCAAACCACACTCTTTTTTGATAATTTATCTATACTCATTTTTTCAATGGTCTATCCCTTTCAATTTAACCTTCTTTTTTTTTTAATCTCTGTCTGTGAATTAAATTTTAATATTTTTAAGAGAAATGATTAATAGAGTAATAGTTACTTAATTTTTAATATTTTTTAAAATATTTTTTATTATTCTAAAATATAATTTATGTTTTTAAATTTTTATTTATTATGAATTTTAATTGTAATATTATTGATATATTCAAATTTATTTATTTATTTTGATTTTTAGTTATATAAAAATAAACATTTATCATGTAAAATGGTTAGACTAAAATACTATTACCAATTGTGGAAAACAGAGAAGTTAAGACGTGAGGAAATATTTTTGTTTATTTGTGTTATTTTCACTAATAGTTAGTGACTGTTCCATTTGTAGGTGAAAATAGGATTTTTGTGTTATGCTTTTGGGTTGAAAACAGTTAAAATAAAGGGGACATTTTTTTGTAATTATTTGTAAAAATAAAAACAGAGAATGATTTTTGGAACCAAACCTTTAGCAGAAGATTAGTCTTTAACAACAGATGAGTCTGCATATTTCAGCAGCATAGTTGCTACTGGTACTTAAGAATCATGATTACTGTATGGTATAATAAGGGACAATGAGTCTGCATGTGTCTAAATTCAAACTTGGTTAAAACATTACGTACCCCATTACCCGGGGGCTCCACGCTATGCGCAGGTAAGAGGGAGAGATATTGTACGCAACCTTACTCTTGCATATGCAGAGAGACTGTTTTCGAATTCGAACCCATGACTAACAAGTCACCAAAACACAACTTTAGCCTTGTGTCAGGGCTCGCCCTCAAATTCAAATTTGGTTGTTTAGTAATTTTTAAACAGAATATTATGTCTGTGTCTTGTTAAATTTTCTTTTTTTTGTTGTAATTGGGATTGGAGTAATGCTGTTTTTCTTGTGTCCTGTAGTACTCAAACTAAGGTGAAGAGAAGAGGTGGCCCAGGAGGTCTCACCAAAATCTGTGGTGTTTCGCCTGAACTTCAGGTCATTGTTGGCCAGCCAGCATTGTCGAGGACTGAGGTTTGTACCAATATTTTTTTAAGTTTGTTTTTTGCTTTACACATTTTGATATGGTTTCCAGCGAAATTTCTAAAACATGGAATAACTGTGGTTTTAGATTGTGAAGCAACTGTGGGCTTACATAAGGAAAAACAATCTCCAAGATCCCACCAACAAAAGGAAAATAATTTGCAATGGTGAGCTGCGCGTGGTGTTTGAGACGGATTGTACTGATATGTTCAAGATGAATAAGTTGCTATCTAAGCACATTATCCCCCTTGAACCAACCAGTAGGTATCTAGGTTATGGTTATTTTTATGAAATTGTTGTTTATTGTGTTGTTTAAATTCTTCTTGTTTATGCACTTTCAGAAAAGCCTGTTCCAAAGAAACAGAAGGTAGATGTGGAGTCAGGAACAAAAAGTTCTGAACGTACTCCCTCTGTAATAATATCTGATGCACTTGCTAACTTTTTCGGCATTACTGGAAGGGAGATGCTGCAGTCTGAGCTTCTGAGGCGTATCTGGGAGTACATTAAAGTCAACCAGCTAGAGGTAAGCAATGGAAAGCTAAAAAATTTACTAACTTCATGCACACTGGTGCATTAAAGTTTAATATAATGATGATGATGATGATAATTATTGTTAATCGATAGTTTGCTAACTAATGCTGAATTGGGATCCACTAAACTCTCTTACAGTTCCATGCTTTTTCTTCTTTCAGCTCTACCCCACCTTAAAATCTGTGTTATAACTATATGGGTTTTTTTCCCTGTTTATTATTATTTTTATATATATTTATTTAATTACTAGTATTTTATTACATTTTATGTTGTAATTATTTTCTGTTTTACTTAGCATCATTGAATCTGGTATCTAAACTTGAAATTTTAGTCTTTGTATTAGTCTAATTTGTTGCTAGTGCTCTAATATTAGGTGCATTAGTAAGTTACTGTGGTTTTTTAATATTGAGTACAAGCACATAGGCACTTAAGCTTGTATTCCAATGGACAATTGAAGGCAAATATGGTTATTGCAGGAAGAAGATAAAAAATAGTTTGTTTTTTGCAAAATTAGTTTGGAAAAAAAAAGTTAAATGATATGATCTTCTGAATAACAAATTATGTACAACTAACTATGTTGGGACATAACTTGTTGACTTACAGTCCTTCAATATATTCCTAGGATCCTGTGAATCCTATGGCAATAGTGTGTGATGCAAAGCTTCAGGAGATCTTTGGCTGTGAAAGCATTATGGCATTGGGGATACCTGAAGTTCTGGGCCGTCATCATATTTTTAGGAGTTCATGATGCTGACAGCATTCTACGGTTAGTAGAAAATTGACACACATAACATTTTTGGTTTCCAAAACCATCATACTGCTTGTCTTTTTCCTAAACTCTTTCAAGTTTCACTAGACATACTTTATGTGAAGCTTCTGATGGTATTTAACTGCATAGTTAATTACTCAACTGTATTTAACTGCTCAGTCAATTACTTAATTGTATCCTGTGATGTCCCAACCTGTTATCTGCTTTGCATGGTGTTGAACTCCGCTTCTTCCATGATTTTTATTTTAGGACAATATTATCTCATGGAATGGAACTGGTTGTTACTTGTATTTTGCATGACATAAACTGATAATATTCTTTTTAGTCTGATACTTGATAAATTGAAAGTAAACCGAAAATAGTATGATAATAATTCAGCATGTCTTATAATCTCTTATTTTTATTGGTTTTCTTTGTAGTTTGTAATCACAAGAGAAGGAAAAAACTTTTATTTCCATTGGACAAAACTTTGGACACCTGTTCAGATGATCATCTCTTCGTACTTGAAACTATTTTTCTCTTCTTTTTCCCTGTCATAGGAGCATTAAATATACCTTATTAAATGCTTTTAATTACTTCAAAAAATAAATGTTTTTCCAATAATAAATTTATGTTTGTTTCCTTAATCAAGACATTGGTTAGCACTTGCATTTTATGAATATTCTGAACCTGTTAATCCAAGACTATCATGAATGAGGTACAGATTCTCTTTTTTGTTTTTTTTATTCGTGAATGAGGTATATAGATTGACTGGCTAAATAGAGTAAAACGATTCCTAGAATTGATGACTATGCTGCCTTTGATACATAATTATGTATGCAATACTGTTGCAAATTTCTGAAAACAATGACTTATCCTAGTTAGGATTGATAGTTTTGTTTCAGTTTGATTGGTTGATTTTTGCATTTTCAAATGATGTTTATGCACAGAACTTGATGAAATGCATTGTTTTTTTTGGCTGCAGTGACAGATTGCATGGTGTTAATTCCAGTATAGTTGGAGCTGATCTTGACCACATGTTGATAAGGTTCTGTAAGTTGACTGATGAGATTTGTGTTCTTAGTTCTTGTTGACAAGTTATTAGCAGAATGAAGATGTAATAGGGGGACAACTATTAGTTTGGGAGTGGTGATGTCTTTCTAGGTCCTGTGGTTGTTGTTTGTCTAACTAGGCACTTAGGTTAGAATGATCTATGGCTGTGGGTATTCTGACACCTGTAAGTTCTGACAATAGGAAAGAAAATGATGTACAAGGTATCTCCCTTCATGCTATTTGTGTAGTTAATGAAATGCAGCTTGCCAGATGTACATGTATTATTTTGGAGAAAACCTGGATACGTTTGTGCTTATGATAGTGTTCTCAATAAAAACACATTTCAAAAAGGAGCACGATGTGCTTAAAAAGTAATACATGCTTCATGCTTATGTTTTTATTTGAGAAAGAATGGCGTGTGTCAATGTTTGTTGGTTTGTATTTGTGATCTTTACCTGTTTATTAGTGTTCTTGTGTTTGTTTCGGCTTCTTTTTTGCCCCCCTTTATAAAAGGAATAGCTGAGAAAAACACAATTTTTGAAAAGCTCTTAAAAATATAGCATATTATTTCTTTAAAAAAAGTACCTTTTAAAACAAAATTTAAGTATGTATTTGTTTTCAATGTTTCTTGTATAAATTTTTTAAAACAGAAAGATGATTGAAAACAAGACAAGAAATAAAAACACAACGAAATGCCCCCTCCTTTCTCTTTTCTTGGTCTTCTTTCTCGCACACTCTCGAGTCATTCTTTTAAGTTAAAAGAAATGAAAACTACCAAAAGAAATAAAAAATCAGATGCAATAGGGACATGTAATATATTTATCCTCAATAACTTAAATAATATTTAAGAAAATAAAGTCAAGTGCAAATTCTTATCTTGTAACTTTTAAGAAACATGAACAGAGTCTTGTCCAAAATTTTTCAAGTCAAGGTTTATGTTCACCCAACTCTTATCTTTATTTGGGTTAGAGAAGAAAGTGAAAAGAAAAGGGAAGAAAAGAAAAAGAGTGGGGAATGAGGCAATTTTAATATTTTATAGATTGTTTAGTAACAAAGGTTTACAAATATCCACAAAATAAAAAATGCAAATGTTGCTAGCAATGCTTAATTTTATGGTTCAAAAACCAAAACTTGGATATTGTCATCAGGTAACTGGTCCGCCTGGAGCACCTCTAGTGTTGTTTAAGATTAAGACATGCAAACCACATAGACCCTAAAAGCGGCTCCACCTCTTGAATCAACATCTAGCACCTACAAGATTGTACTCACATTCTATTCTGAAGATTGACCCATACTCCAATTTTCTCCTTAAAAAAAATAGATAACTACCAAAAAAAAAATGGATTTAACAGCTTTCAGTTTCCATCTATTCAAATGAAAACCATGATGTTGTGAGTTTTTTTAAAAAAAATTGGTTATTTTAAAATTGATGTTGTAATTATTAAATTAACATTCATTTTTAAGAAAATTGACATTGTTTTTTTTCACTTAATATTGGTTTTTATTAAAAATCAATATTGTGAATTAATTAATTTTGGAATCCTGTGTAATCTGTCATAAGTAATTCCTTTTGTTCTCTCTTGCGCGCCCTAATCTTTGTATCGAGGAGAAGAGTCGTGTCACCAGCTCCTTCTCACTAATCGACTTGACCGTGACACCATCGACATATTGCTCCTAACCAAGTCCTACAAGGTTGCCGCCAAGCTCGTCAAGGCCTTCACTGATCATAAAGTTAAGAAAACTTACATTGCTCTCTGCACTAGTTCTCCTCCCAATTGGGAACAGATCACCGTCAAATCCTGTCACGATCCAAGTTTGGCGCCTGGCGAGTCTAAGCTACCTCCGACGTCAGACGCACGCTACCAAGCGATTCCGTTGTCTGCTCCATGGAGACTTCCTTTGAGGTTTTATTCTATTATGAAGATTGAAAGTAGTCACCACCAAGGTTGTTAAGAGAAAATGGGTAAAGTCAAAATTTTGGAATGTTATGATTGTCATTGTATAATAATTGTATAATAAGATATATTAAATTTGAGCATAATGATTAAGTACTTTGTGCTCATATGTTGCGAAGATGATCTATTTAGTGAAAAATTTGAATTCGATCCCATGTTGTGAAGATGATCTATTTAATAGAAAAATTGTATTCGATCCCTGTTGTGTGTAAAATACTTTTGGGCCAGCAACATCATAATATTACAAACAAGATTAGTCTATGGTTCAATGAACTGAAAAATACCTATGACAGGAATAAAAAAATATCAACTTTATCGATCCAAAATTATAGCAAAAGCTAAAACGAAGGGAGTTCCAAAATACGATGAACATAAATTTTAATACACTTTAAAACAAGAGTAATTTTTTTATAGAAAAAATAATCTATTTCATGAGTGAAAAATCTTTTTTGAATATCTGTTGCTTTTTATTAGGGTTGACAAAATAAATTTGATCTAACAGATCAAACCATTTAATCCATAAAAAAAATAGACTGAATTGACATTATCAATCCATACTAATTAAATAGATTGAGCCAACCCGATCCAAAAAATGTGGGCCAAAATTGGATCAGAACTGACCAGCCCACCGGACCAATGATAAAATGAATATAAAATAAAACAAGAATTGAGAGACTGATAGTGAGAGGCAGATTGCAGAGTCTGAAAACTAAAAGTGTAGAAGTGCTCCCGTACCGCAGTACGCAGAGAGAGAGAGAGAGAGAGAGAGAGAGAGGCACGGCCACACCAACGCACCCGCACGGCGTCTCCGTCCTTGGTCCCCGGTCCGCTCCGGCGTCTCCGTCCTTGCTCTCGCACCGCAGAGAGAGTGAGAGGCACGGCCACACCGTCCCTGTTCCCCCATACCGCTGCACCCGTAGTTAATTTTCTATTTCTACCGTATTCTTCTCCCTCTGATTTATTCTCTTCAGGTAATTAAGAACACTTTTCTTTCTCTGCTGTAAGGGGTTGAAATTTTAGAAACGGTTCTGGGAACTCTGTTTGATATATGTTAGCATTTACACTATAGTGTTGGAATTTGCAATTGTTCACTTCACAAAGATTTACATGGCTTGGAAATAAAATATCAAGGTAACTTTAGTCTAGAACAATATCTATACTGTTTTTTAGGTTCTGAATTGGAACTGTATTATTATCATTATTATTATTATTATTACTGGTAAAATATATTGTAGGTTCCTCAGTTTTCAATTAAAATTGGTCATGTTTCTGGTATGGTATTTTTTATAATTGCTGAATTCTGGTAAATTTTCAACTTTAAAACTGGTCGAAATAGTTTAATTGATATTTAGGGTGTTTGATTGTGTTTATAATTGGGGTAGCTTGATCGGTTAAGCTTTACTGATAATTTTTTTAAGCTTTACTGATAATTTTTTCAGTTTGATACATTAATTTTATTAGTTGTCTACAAAAATTATTATAAATCAATATCACTAAAATCATGCATGGCGAGCAACCTAAAGTTATGTATAAGTGTAATTTACTTATGGTTTAATATGGAACTGTTTCTGTTCCTAGTTAAATATCTTTCAAATATGCATTATCTCTAAATTTGCAGTTTAATCATCTGGGTAGCAGACAGTATTTTTATTTCTAAGTATATCATTTTTTAAAGGTCTAAATATATCATTTGAGTTGAAAATGTTGTAATTTTTAAATATCTAGTCAAGATGAAAAATATTTAACACATAAATAGGAGTTATATACCAAAATAAAATTTTAAACATTACTTATTTTTAGTTTTTAATTAGCATACAATTGTTACAGCTGTCGAATAAAACTATCGTTTACTTCATTCTTCACCCATGATATTTGCGTGTCCAATTTATAATAATCCAAGGTTTTCACTATTTTAGTATAGCTTTTCAGTGAGTTGCCAAATCAAATATAAGTCTCCAGTACTAAGCATTTATTTTCTCTTCTTTGTGATCATGTCATTGATTTTTTTTCCCATTGTTAATTTAACTAATGTTAGTTTTTTACATTGTTAGTTTGGTTTTCTTGATATCTTTTCCAAATTCAATGACTGCTCTTGGTGAGTACTTCAAACTACATACATTTGCTTGTCATACTTTACTCCTTATGAAACTAAGCTCAAAACTTGATTTGGTGATTACTTTAAATTTGTTTTTTTTCCAAGGCATTACAGGATTGGCTGACATATGGACTTAATATAAACACTCTACAATTTAATATAATCTGGTTCCTTTGCAATTTGGAGAACAAAATTGTATCTGTTGAAAGAATATTTAAGTACACATCCCTTCCCAGAGAAGCTCCTCTTGTGATAAAAGACAACCAACCAGATTATTCTTGGTCATCATTTGGAGAGGTTCATATCTGGGATTTAAAGGTACACTCAAAGGTTATACCTTCCTTCACCCAAAAAAACAACATCGCTAATCACTTCCTCTGTCTCAGAACTCAGAAGGAGACCCACGTTCAAAAGAAAAGAACGAGCGAATGCGAAGTGTGAAGAGCGTCGTGGCGGCACGATTCAATCAACGGTTCTAAACTATTCAAAGCTTTTCTAATGCTTTCTCTTCATAAATTCTTGTCACCACGCAATTTCAAGCCCATTTCCACCATTTTACACTTGCAGCAACCATGCATTTATCATTTCTTTTCTTCTTCTTTGCAACACAAGATATCACATGACCCTGACGACAACAACAACAACAACAACAACAACAACAAGAACAACAACGTTGTCGTCGATTTCAACCTTGTATTCCGTTCCTGCACAAACATCAATGTCACCAAGCAGCTTCACGCTCTTCTTCTGGTGTTGGGTAAAGCTCAAGATGTTGTTTTGCTTACCCAGCTTGTTACTCTGTATGCAGCTCTCGGGGACCTCTCCTTGTCTCGCACCACATTTAAGCACATTCGGAGAAAGAACATTTATTCATGGAACTCGATGGTGTCTGCATATGTTAGGTGTGGGAAATACCGTGATTCCATGGATTGTGTCACTGAGTTGTTGTCCCTGTCTGGTGTGAGACCTGACTTTTACACTTTCCCTCCTGTGTTGAAAGCCTGCCTGAGTCTAGCTGATGGGGAGAAGATGCATTGCTGGGTTTTGAAAATGGGTTTTGAGCATGATGTGTACGTCGCTGCGTCTTTGATCCATTTGTATTCACGGTTTGGTGCTGTGGAGGTTGCCCACAAGGTGTTTGTTGATATGCCGGTTCGCGATGTGGGGTCTTGGAATGCCATGATTTCGGGATTTTGTCAGAACAGGAATGCAGTGGAGGCGTTGCGTGTTTTGGATAGGATGAAGGCTGAGGGGGTGAAGATGGACAAGGTTACGGTGTCGAGCATGCTTCCCATTTGCGCGCAATCGAATGATGTTGTTGGTGGGTTGTTGGTTCATTTGTATGTGATAAAGCACGGGTTGGAAAGTGATGTGTTTGTTAGCAATGCTTTGATCAATATGTATTCCAAGTTTGGTAGGCTGCAGGATGCACAGAGGGTTTTCGATGGCATGGAAGTGAGGGATTTGGTGTCTTGGAATTCTATAATTGCTGCATATGAGCAGAATGATAATCCGGTTACTGCTCTTGGATTCTTTAAAGAGATGCTGTTTGTTGGAACACGACCTGACCTGTTGACAGTTGTGAGTTTGGCCTCAATTTTTGGTCAGTTAGTTGATCGGAGGATTGGCAAGGCTGTTCATGGATTTGTTGTGAGACATAGATGGCTTGAGGAAGATGTTGTGATTGGTAATGCACTTGTAAACATGTATGCCAAATTGGGTTCTATAGATTGTGCACGTGCAGTTTTTGAACAGCTTCCTAGCAGAGATGTTATTTCATGGAACACTTTGATTACAGGTTATGCTCAAAATGGTCTTGCAAGTGAAGCAATTGATGCTTACAACATGATGGAAGAGTGTAGAACGATAGTCCCCAACCAAGGGACATGGGTGAGCATTCTCCCAGCATATTCCCATGTTGGAGCGTTGCAGCAAGGAATGAAAATTCATGGGAGGCTAATCAAGAATTGTCTCTTCTTGGATGTCTTTGTGGCTACCTGCCTGATTGACATGTATGGAAAATGTGGAAGGTTAGAGGATGCGATGTCCTTATTCTATGAAATTCCACAGGAAACATCAGTTCCTTGGAATGCCATAATATCCTCTCTCGGGATTCATGGGCATGGAGAAAAAGCTTTGCAACTTTTCAAGGATATGCTTGCTGATGGGGTGAAGGCAGACCATATTACCTTTGTATCATTGTTGTCGGCTTGTAGCCATTCTGGTTTAGTTGATGAGGCTCAATGGTGCTTTGATACGATGCAGAAAGAGTACGGGATCAAGCCTAATTTGAAGCATTATGGCTGCATGGTGGATTTGTTTGGGAGAGCTGGGTATTTGGAGAAGGCATATAATTTAGTAAGCAATATGCCTATACAGGCAGATGCATCCATTTGGGGTACTCTTCTTGCTGCTTGTAGAATACATGGAAATGCAGAATTGGGTACTTTTGCTTCTGATCGTTTACTGGAAGTTGATTCAGAGAATGTTGGCTACTATGTTTTGCTGTCAAATATCTATGCTAATGTTGGAAAATGGGAAGGAGTAGTTAAAGTACGATCATTGGCCAGAGATAGGGGATTGAGGAAGACTCCTGGATGGAGCTCTGTTGTAGTAGGCAGTGTAGTTGAAGTCTTTTATGCTGGGAACCAATCCCATCCACAATGTGCAGAGATATACAAGGAATTAAGGGTTTTGAATGCCAAAATGAAGAGCCTTGGTTATGTTCCAGACTATAGTTTTGTCCTACAAGATGTTGAGGAGGATGAGAAAGAGGAGATTTTGACAAGTCATAGTGAGAGACTGGCCATTGGATTTGGAATTATCAGCACCCCACCAAAAAGTCCCATCAGGATATTTAAAAACTTGCGGGTTTGTGGTGATTGCCATAATGCAACTAAGTACATATCCGAAATTACTGAGAGGGAGATTATTGTGAGGGATTCAAACCGTTTTCATCACTTTAAAGATGGGATTTGTTCATGTGGTGATTACTGGTGATAGTCCCAATTATGCAAGCTTGAAAAGATTGGCCATAACTGCATATCTTAATTACAGAGACATCCTCAATCTGGCATTGGTTTGTAACTGCAGCACAACTGCCAATTGTTGAGGTCATGTGTTTTATGGACTACCAAGATGTATATGGTGTTTTGCCTGAACTTCAGGTCATTGTTGGCCAGCCAGCATTGTCAAGGACTGCGGTTTGTACCCATATTTTTAAAGCCTGTTGTTTACTTTGAGTATCACTTTCACTCACTAACATTCCAAATGTAGTATGGGCAATTGCCCGCAATCTGGTTCAACTCTTGGGAAATATTGTTGTAATGTCTCAAGCTGCATAGCAGGTGTTTATAATATTGATTCCAGTCATGGCAGCATGCATATAGTACCTGGTAGCTTTATGGATAGTGTCTAACCTATATTATTTGACAACAGTAACAACAGATCTCACCAAATGAATAAAATTATTATACAGTGCTACTGCAGTTGAATGGCTGAAATTTCAGATTGGATATTTAATCCACTCTCACATTTGTCGTCTGTTTGGTTTTCTTGATATCTTTTCCAAATTCAATGACTGCTCCTGCTGAGTACTTCAAACTACATACATTTGCTTGTCATACTTTACTCCTTATGAAACTAAGCTCAAAACTTGATTTGGTGATTGCTTTAAATTTGTTTTTTTCAAGGCATCACAGGATTGGCTGACATATGGACTTAATCTAAACACACTACAATTTAATATAATCTGGTTCCTTGGCAATTTGGAGAACAAAATTGTATCTGTTGAAAGAATATTCAAGTACACATCCCTTCCCAGAGAAGCTCCTCTTGTGATAAAAGACAACCAACCAGATTATTCTTGGTCATCATTTGGAGAGGTTCATATCCGGGATTTGAAGGTACACTCAAAGGTTATACATTTGTTCCATTCTGAGCTGAAGGCCACAATTATATTTTCTTGGTTACAAGTCTATCCTGGTTTTTATATGTTTTATTCCCCTAATGAGGATGTGTGTGATGCAGGTTGGATGTGCTCCTCACTTGCCTCTTGTTTTACGAGGTCTTACTTGCATGTTTACTGCTGTGCTGGAGCAAAAACTGGTATTGTGGGAACAACTAACTAACCTAACCTGAGTTAGTTGATACAGCTGTCACTTAGCTGTTACATACTAATATCCTCTTTACTAACTAATAACAGACTAACTAGTTAGTCTATCAGTTTACAGTGAGAAAGCAAAAATACATTTCGAGTAATGTAATACTCTTATACTGGATAATCAAATCCATACAACATCACTTATTTTCTTTATTTGTCACCTTTTTTTCATCTTATTTTTCTAATGAAGTCATGCTAATTGAGTATGATTTCTCTTCATGTTGATCCTGTAGGGTTGATTGAGGAATATGATTCACCAAAGAACCTGCTTAAGAACAAATCTTCATCTCTAGCCGAACTAGTTGCAGAACACACAAGGAGGTCAAACTCTGGTTTTGGAAATTAAATTGAAATTGAATTGAGATTAGCCTCTATATTCTTAGTAATGATATGTCTGATCACCATTACACTTCATGTAGTGTCTTACCTTACTGGACTTCGACAGAGTTTTTTTAGTGGCTACACTTTATATTAGTCTTACCGAGACTTGTATTGTATAATACTCACTCTATGCCTTTTATAAAAATAAAAAAAATAAAAAAGATGTACATACAGTAAGGCTCACTCTACGTCACATTACTTATGCTCACAAATAATTTATGCATACTTTGTGAATCGTGATGCAGATTCTTGCGAAGTTAACCATCTGGTTGTAATCGTAGGGCCTGTTTGTAAACTCATCCAATTTAATATGGTGTATAGATGTACATACAGTAAGGCTTGTAACTTTTAGTCCACATTTACGTCAGTCATTCAAATGGAATGAAAGAGATAGATCAAAGAAAATGTTCCATATGAAGAGTAAAGACAACTCATGCAAAAAAAAAAAAAAAAAAAAAAAATT
>PYAF01002320.1:386004-404087 GCA_007407185.1 Glycine tomentella
AACCTTTAGATGCCTTTATATATATAGATATATATATATATATATATTATATAAAAGTTAGAAACATAAATATTTTTATTTACTTTTTTGAAAATTATAATATAAAAAGTATAATATAGGAAAATATGTTATTATAACTCTCGGGCTTAATAAGGGTTTCCATAATTCATAAGAATAATAGTAAAATGTTTAAATAATTAATATAAATAAATATGTTGAAATAAGAATTTAAAATTTATATCAATTTGGTTTAAATATATTTATAAATTGTGTTCAATTATTTAAAGTAAATTGTATTATAGTTAATATTACTTAATTTTTAGCCAAACAAAAAGTTAATTATCTTTCTCCCTTTAATGATAAAAACTCTTCCTCCCTTAGGCATAACATATTAAAGCATTAGTTCGGATTTAACGCCAAACTTTTAACGCGAGACAGTAGAATTTCTTTTTGATTACAAACCGATACAACTCCCTAAAAAAATAGATAACTACCAAAAAAAAAATATGGATTTAACAGCTATCAATTTCCATCTATTCTAATGAAAACCATGATGTTGTAAGTTTTTTTTTTTTTTAAATTGATTATTTTAAAATTGATGTTGTAATTATTAAATTAACATTCATTTTTAAGAAAATTGATATTGTTATTTTCACTTAATATTGGTTTTTATTAAAAATCAATATTGTGAATGAATTAAGTTTGGAATCCAGTGCAATACGTCAAAAGTAATTCCTTTTGTTCTCTCTTGCGTGCCTTAATCTCTATATCGAGGAGAAGAGTGGTGTCACCAGCTCCACCTCGCTAATCGACTTGACCGTGATACCACTTACATATTGCTCCTAACCAAGTCCCACAAGGTTGACACCAAGCTCGTCAAGGCCTTCATCGATCATAAAGTTAAGAAAACTTACATTGCTCTCTGCACTAGTTCTCCTCCCAATTGGGAATGGGTCACCAACAAATCCGATCACGATAAGTCCAAGTTTGGCACCTGACGAGTCTAAGCTGCTTCCGACGTCAGACGCACGCTACCAAGCGGCTCAGTTGTCCACCCCATGGAAACTTCCTTTGAGGTTTTATTTTATTCTGCAGATTGAAAGTAGTCACCACCAAGGCTGTTCAGAGAAAATAGGTAAAGTCAAAATTTTGGAATGTTATGATTGTCATTGTATAATAATTGTATAATAAGATATATTAAATCTGAGCATAATGATTAAGTACTTTGTGCTCACATGTTGTGAAGATGATCTATTTAGTGAAAAATTTGTATTCGATCCCATGTTGTGAAGATGATCTATTTAGTAGAAAATTTGTATTCGATCCTTGTTGTATGTAAAATACTTTTGGGCCAGCAACATCATAATATTGCAAACGAAATTAGTCTATGATTCAATGATGAAAAATACTTGTGACAGAAATAAAAAAATATCAACTTTGTCGATTCAAAATTATAGCAAAGTTAAAATGAGGGGAGTTCCAAAATATGATGAACATAAATTTTAATACAGTTAAAAAATAAGGGTAATTTCTTTTCTTTTTTTTTTTAATAGAAAAAAAATGCTATTTCATGAGTGAAAATTCTTTTTTGAATATCTGCTGCTTCATGTAGTGTTTGTTGATATAATGGGCTTTGGTTTTTGTGGTATGAAGATGAGCTTTTTCATTTGCAATTACTTTACTGTCTCTAAGGTGGAATCATGTTTATTGTCTGCTTTTCTGCTCTCTTTCCTTGTCTCTTCAATTAAATAATGTTTACCAATTCAGCATAAAAAACCTCCAACTTAGTAAGTATCTTATAGCAAAGAAAGCGACTGACATATGCAGCCGAGCTTGTAGTAAACCCTTCCATAAAAAAGTGACATGTATACTAGTTCATCACATGTTATTTTTGTGTGAAATAATGTATATATTTGATAGATAGAGCAAAGGAATGATCACACCAAGGTTTATTAAAATCAACCCACAACAGCTGCCCAGATCAATGTTTCTCAGATATATAATTAATTAAGTTTTGGAGATGCAAACAGTAATTAATTAGACTTAATTTTTTATTGATTGCTGTAGTGATCTTACCCGTAAGGTTTGCAATGTGACCTAGTAGCCAACATTAGAAACTAATGGAAGGGACCAAAGCTTGTTTTCAGATACAATTTTACAAGTTGTAAAGAATGTTACCATATATTCATATAAATGTTCTTCATGTCACTTCTATTTCTGCTTTCCGGAGTGATGCGCATGTTGGTAACTGGAGTGGCAACCCATCTATTCAGTTAAGATTGTAGCCACTGGTGTCTTCCTGGGATACAACTATTTTTGTCTTTCAAATAATTTATTTTTGTTTAAAAATAATTATAGTTATAAACCTATAACTAATATTATAAAAATGAGTATTTTAAATAACTTATTTTTATTCATCAATAACTAGTTATGTAATTGATTTTAGATATAATTTGTTATATGATTGATTATATAACTAGTTTATACATAACTAATTATATACCTATATTTTAAAAACAATAATTAATTATATCAAATTATACTCATATTTTAAAAATTAGTTATAATTATAATACCCATTTATAATCTAATTATTTATTAGGGATAATTATAGTTATGTAAATACTCAAATTTTGAGCACCCTAACTAACATTGAACAATTAATTAAAATTGAAATGGATAAAATGATCAGAATAAATCACCCTTTTCTCTAAGTACTGTCAAATGGGTTATAAAACAAAATAAATAATAAAAAAATCTTTTAAAATTGTCAATTGTGTTATTTAAGTCTCTAAAGTTATTTGTTGTCATTTTTGTCTCTAAATTAAGTGATACGTTTCACGTAATAGTTAAATTAATGTGATTGACAATTTGCAGTTTTAGAAACTTTTAAATTTTCTTAATCTTATGAACAATGGTTATGATTATGAGCAGTGAAGTTTTTTGTTTTCATTTTCAACACAATTACATTTACTCAAACTTTTTTTACTGAACATTTCTTCAAACTTAAGATATCTAACTAAATTAGAAGAATAGTTGATGTCCTGTTAAAAAAAAAAAAAAAGAATAGTTGATGTATGCATTGGCCGGTGCAACTCTTAATATATATTACCAAACATAAATAAAAACGTGTACCTTATTTTAAGAAAATATAGGGTGTATATATACAGTTACTTTACTAGCTCATAACTTCAATGAAAAGCTGGTATACTGCGCAGACATAGCCATCAATATTTCATTGATGTTACAGCTACGCTTCTCATTTGCATTAAAGATGCAGATAGCGATGAAGATTAAAAGCTTTGGTTAATATCTATTGCAGGAATAAAAAAGCAAAAAATATGACAGGCTGTATTGTAGGAAAAACATGTCTGATTCTTTTTCTCTTTTTTTTAAAGGAACATGTCTGGTTACAGTCATTATTATTTATTTTTATGGGTAAATATTCAAGTGTAATATGTGGATAACGACACGTATAAAAAAAACTGAAAAAACAAATGTTACAGAATATTAGTCACACGGTGAAGAAGTCTAGGTAGTAGATACAGTCCAAAACAGAGGATATGCATATTCCAGAAGTTGACAAAAATTTTTTTGTGTGCAGTGTTCTAACTCCATTCTACAGTAAAGGGACTGTCTAATTGAAGAATGATCTTGAGGTTGAAAATGAAGATGGTGTGTCAATCATATATTGTTTGCAAAATATCTATCCTGGCCAAGATTTTGTTTTTTGTTTTATTTTCCTCTTCTTGTTATTTGACTCGGTTGTCTGAATCGATTGTTGCAGCAGGGTCGGGAGCCACAGGTAGTCAGACTCCATTTTGATGCTTATCTGAGGACCTTTGCCATAATAATGGTCCAACAGGGATGGAAACGTCTCAACTTTATTGTGGAGATTGTAGGATATTGCTAATGTACACATGTGGAGCTACAAGTGTTAGATGTTCTTGCTGTCACACTGTAAACCTTGTTCCACCATTTAATACATGTTAGTATGTTACCTGACATATGATGTGAGGTTTAGCATTGATTTTGGTGGACTGCATGCTAATTTGAACTTTAAAAGTGATTATAATGCAGTAGTTACATGTTGAATTTGTCAGTCATGTAACGATATTGTGGAATTGATTTTGATGACTTGATTATGGTTTTTTTAAGTTGATACAAGTTTATTTATTGTTGAAACATGTATTTCTGCATTGGTTTAGGTATATCTTAAACGATTACAGAATTATGTTTAAAGCAAATCAGTTGCTGATTTACATAATACCACAAAAAGATCTTTTAAGACGCGTGTTTTAAGACGGTTATGGGATATAACCGTCTTAGAAGAGTGCGTGGTGGCATCTTTGAAATTAAGTTCAACTTTTTAAGACGGTTTTTTAAAACCATCTTTGAAAACAAGTGTTCAAAGACGGTTTTACGAAAACCATCTTAAAATTGAGTGTCTTTTTACTTTTTATATCCTCCCCTCCCTCACCTTCCCCTGTTAAATTTTTGAAATTTGAATAATTGAATTTAAAATTTAAAATAAAAAACGAAAACGAAACCGCACTTCTTTATTCTTCGTGTGTTCCCTTTCACACCGCCACTCATCTCTCTCTCACTCCAAACCCATTCTCATGGGATACCTCTCTTGCAATGTTGAATGTGGTGAGGTAACTGGAGGAAGGGTGCGACACTAGGGTTAGGAGGTTAAGGCAAGTGGTGGATGCCATGGCCGTCGAGATGCACGCGGGTTTGGCTTCTGAAGGTGGATCCAAGCTCCAAATGCTTCTCACATTCGTCGATAATCTCCCTAATGGGTAAATAAAATCATCTCTTTCTTCTTCCAATTGCTTTGCCCCTTAACTCTGCTATTGCATAAAGTTTGCTCTTTTACATTTATGCTAATGAGTGTTTCTTCTTTTCATTCCTTCTCTTTGAAAGTGAATTTTTGATAGATTCTCTGGTTCAAGTGTCATTTCGCTTCCCTTTTCACGGTTTGCCCTATTTTTGTTTTTTTATGTCCTGTTGTGCTGTGTGTAGCGGTAGTCCAATTACTTGAAGTTACTGTTTATTACCTGAAGCTCCTCGTCTCTGTGAAAGTAACAAGCCTTGTTCGTACCCGGATTTTGCCACTGTATACAACAGCTATGTCCCTACCGTACCTAGTTGCTAGTGCAAACTGGGTACTTGGAGAACTAGGCTCCTATCTACCATAAGTAAGACAAAATATTAACTAACTATCATAACTCAAGCAAATTCATATTCAAATCGCTTCTCAATATGCTTTCATGTAACTTTTGTGATGAAATACCTTCAACACATTTTTTGTAACATCCTAGAAAAATAAATAAATATATATATATATATATAAAATAAATAAATAAATGTATAACTAATTATTATACTTTTAATTTATATTTAATAATTGTAATAACCTCAATTATATAATTATAATATAAAATTATAAAAATAGAATAGGTAATATTATTAAAAAAATTAAAAATAATTTTCAACAAACATTAATGCAAACTTTAGCATTAGTTCTCAGCTACGTGAGGAATTACAAGCTGAATTCAAATCCTTAGGAAATCTTCCAGGTGGCAAAACCCCCTCAGCTCAGCTCTCAGCTGTTCCACGTAAATGCTTGCATTAATGAGAGGAATAATAGTAATGATGAATGAGATAAGGAAGCTTAGATATTTTATCATAACCAGCAGTATAAAAATAGCTTGGCAGCTTTCAAAATTTCTGCCCAAAATCTCTCAGTTTTCTCACCTCACACTTCTCTCTCTCACGTGAAATTACTCCAGCAACTCTCAAAGCAACTCACCAAAATTATCACAGGTAGGCTAGGCTTCAATCTCAAAAATTAGAAACTAAAATTTACGATTAAGTTATGTATTTATTAGGCCATGGTTAACCGTTAATTAGTTAAACATTGAAGTTTTACCATAAATAGGATATTGTGAATTTTTGGCAAGATGCAACAACCTAGAATATATTTTATATATATATATATATATATATATATATATGAAGGAAACTTACGAAGAGTATCTCGGCACACTTATGATAATAGTTTAGATATCTCTATTCATGCATCTTGGTCCGTAGATACTGCAGCAATTATTCTTTAGGGTATTTATACACATACATCTTGACTCATAAGGAATAAATAGAACCCAGTAGCCCTGACCACGTGCATGTAGTTTAACCAACCTTACATTTAGAAGCACCTCAGTACCTATGCCATACCATGCTTATAAAAATATATATATATATATATATATGGATTCCAGCAGCTTGTAAGCTTTATTTCCACGTAATGCTTCCTCCTTATATATCCATATTTACCTCGACCCTTCCAAGTAAGCAGCTATAGTACTTAAGAATTTATATAATGTCTTATATATATATATATATATATATATATAGCTATAATACGTAAATAGTTATCTTATATATATATATATATAGCTATAGTACTTAAGTAATTATTTAATGTCTTATATATATATATATATATACTTATAAATACATATATATAGAGATATATAAATATATATATATATATACCTTATAGGCTATAAGTAATACGAGTACAGTTATTCTGAGTACTATATTTTGCTATAACTAGCTGTGTTTTAAATATATATATATATATATATATATATATATTATTCTCATTATTTCACTAATCCGGTTTTTGACTACAATTATTATACCACTAAAAATCGGCATTCCGTAAAGGTTAAATAGGTTTATTTTAGTTGGTGAAATTTTACGTGAACAAGGTATAAACTGTTAACTACCTGGCTTATGAAAGAAGAATACTGAATTATTAACTACCTTGCTTTTTGTAAGAATGGGAATATTTTCCTTATCTCATGAATTTTGTGGTATGAATGAGAATGATCCGGGTTTCCATAACGGACCTATGAATTTATGAGTGACCCGAGTTTTGAAGACCGGGCCTATGCTACTACAAGAGATCAGGTGCTAATTCATGGAAATTCATGCATGATTAGCGTAAGACGGCCGCAACATTCCTACATAATGTACATATGTAGAGGTCATGTGCACCTGTGACCATTGCATTTCATTCCATGCATTCATACATTCATTTTACACATTCGCTCAGATATATTGATTTATTTATTAATCTGGTAAATTATATGATGAATTAGTTTTGTCTTATTTCATAACCTACTAACCTATTTGGTGGTTTAGAATTGCCTACTGAGAAATTTATTTCTCACTAGATTTATTTTTATTTTAGATGGCTTCGATCATAATATTTCTTGATGCACTGGATATTGCCTGGTATGTGGATGAAGTCAGAAACTGTTATGTAGTAACTGTGCATCCTATACTGCGTGCTCATATTTACTTCGGCGTCCATTTTCCAATCTCGGTGTTTAATGAAGAGTTTGACCCAGCCAATCCATTCTCTCAGTTTGCTCCGATGTATCCAAACCCGGTTACCGACCCCATCATCGTACTCAGTGATGGAGATAGTACCGAAGACTATGTTTGAATACTGGCTGAAAAACTTTGTACATAAATAAAAATGTTTGAAGTACTATGACATATGGAATGTCAGATATAGGTAGTATGAATATGGCAATGTAAAATAGATGAGGCATGTAACATGGTGTATGTTTATATCTCGTTCCTTTTGTTAATTTCTTTTGTGTCTACCGAAATTTCATTTTATTTTATTTAGTTTGAAAGACAAAAGAATAAAATAAAAATATAACATAAAATAAATAATTAAGTAGTTAAGAAATTAAATAAATAAAATTTAGGACGTTACATTTTTAGCAGATCCCAAGTTGGTTTCTGTGTCTTTTCAGGAGATAAGTACTAATGTATATTCTCAATTGATCATGGCATTGGTCGTGCCAGATAGGCAGGGTCCTTCTTGCTATCCAGTGCAGGTTCCTGCTGCTGGGGAAATTACCACACTACTTGATGTGAGCTTTTTTAGTTCCCTGATATGTTTTGTACTGGATTGTTCTTATACTATTTTTCTTGTTGTACTCAGCTTTTGTTTTCTTTTTCAGAATGACTACATGTCCCCTGATTTTCTACCCCCTCCAAGTAATAGTTGGCAACATTGGAAATGATGAGAATGAGAGTAAGAGTTCCATATTTTTTCAACTTCTCAGTTCTATTATGGAAGCTGGAGATGAAAAAGCTGCAGTCCATATCCCACTTATTGTCTCATCAATAGTGGGTCCAGTCTCAAAATGGATAACTTCCAATCTGGAGTCTTGGCCTCAAGTATGTTTATATTTCTTATTTATTTATTGGTTAATAATCATTTCTATTGGTTTCACCAGAAAATTCCAATCACGTAATAACATTACATATGGGTATGCTATTGCTGAATATACATAACCTTGTTTCAAAGTTTTATTGAAATTTCTTGATATGAATCCAAATGGTTTTCAAGATTGGAAGTTTTAATGACTTGGTTGGATGAAATTAATTAAAGACTTATTCGCCTAGGGGTTTGCTAAATTCAACAATTTATTTTATTGGTTATCTATATTACTCCTATTTGCTTGCTGTAGAGTGTTTTTGTAGCAAAATGGGCAATTGCTAAAGCTTTGTCTGCACTCTTGCAGTAGGCTTGGCTTACCCCTCTGACCACAATGATAATGTATAACACTTTTTCTAATTTATATTTCTTTATTGCTATTTAGGGCCATGCTTGTTTTTAGTTCCTAAAAATAAATTGGTTTAAATTGAAAGCTTTTGAATTAAGGATGTCAAAATCCTCTATTTTTTGCACAGGTGCTGTAAATCATTTTGAGAATGTTCGTGAATTTTATTAATTTCTATCTCATGCCTTATATTCATCAATGATTATTATTTAACTATATATATATTATTAATTTCTATCTCATAACAAAAGAATATATAAATCATTATTTATGAGTCAATCTTTTTACATATATGAGGTATAGAATAATTTTTTTAAAATGTGTTTCTAGCATTAAAATATTTTACAGTTTAATATCATAACTAGATGCAAGTGTATAACTAATTATATATAGCTAAATAAAGGAAGAAGTGATTAATATATATACTATTTTTTTAAAAAAATAATACTTTCTAAGACGGTTATAATAAAAACCGTCTTAGAAGCTTTTTTTTAAAAAAAAAAACAAAATCTAAGACTTTTATAGATGAAAACCGTCTTAGAATGGTAACCTTATAAGACGGTTACTTATAACCATCTTAGAAGGCATTGGAAAAAAAACACAAAATCTAAGACGGTTATAGGTAAAAATCGTCTTAGAATGACAATATTCTAAGACGGTTATTGCATATAACGATCTTCGAATAAGTTTTAAAATAGTTTTTTTTTTTTTTTTATAAAAATGCTTCTAAGATGGTTAAGTAAAAAACCTTCTTAGAATCTGTTGGAACAAAGACGGTTATATAACCGTATTCGAAGGTCTAACTATACGTCGTCGCTCACTACAAAGACAAAAGACAATTGGAGAATCGTCTTTGTGGGGGTCAAATAACCGTCTTTGTATCTCGCTTTTGTAGTAGTGACATGTCATTTAGATGTATTAGCTAGAAGAAAGTTTTCTTGTTGATTAAATACAAAAAGTAGCTAATTGTAACTAGTGTTATATTGCAATGAAAATAATACTTTTAAATATTTTAATTTAAAATTAATATATTTTTTATAAATTGATTTCTGGTTGATTCATTGTAAAAACAAATAATTTTTTTATAATATGTTATAAAGGAACTTTCTTCATCGATTTTGGTCAAAATCGATGTCGTAAAAACATTCAACGTCGATTTCCAATAAGCAATGTTGTATATATACGACTTTCAACATCAATTTCTTAAGAACTGATGTAGAAAGTGTTTGGTAATGCATAATTCAACATTGATTTTTTCAAAATCGATGTAGAAAACACTTCAGAATACACCTTAATAAATCAATATAGAAAAATATCGATGTTGTTTTTCCATTTGTTTTGTAAAATTTTTACTATACAACCTTGATTTTGGGTTGAACCGATGTTATATAATGGACTTCAATATTGATTTTCATAATCAATATGAAAATTGATATTTTTAACGATAGTAGTTTCAATATTATTTCATAACCGATATTAAAAGTCTATAAAAATCGATGTTGATAATAAGATATAATACTATCTACTAATAAAAATAAAAATTTATTTGAATTTGAACAATTAAATTTGGATTTAATTAGTAACCGATGCACCTAACCACTAATATAAACTATGTACTAACATGCATTTTTAGTATAAAATTCATCAGTGTAGTAAAAAATATATAAAATTAATATGGATAAATAAATATTTTATGTAATTTATAGTCAATATTAAAATTATTTAAGATTTTAAATTAAATCAACTTATTATTACGGATATTTTTTAATTATATGAACAGAAATTATACATCAATTATATTATTTATATAAGCAGAAATTATACATCAATTATATTAGTTATATATTTTAAGATATTTTTGTTGATTTTAATATTACTACTAATAATGATTGATTGGATATATAATTGGCACATACATACGATTGTCTGGCGAATACTTCAAGGACTATAATTAAATATAGTTGGCACATATATAATTGAGAGAATTAATAAAATAATGTTTTTTGACTCCATTTAATTACCATTGTTGATCACTAAGTTTTTTTTTTTTATAGCACACGTACATTTTTTTTCTTTTGCCTTCATTTACTCATTTTGATGCACACTTTTTTTTATTGCTATTAGTTCCTAGACGAAGGATACAGCACCCCTTTTTTTCAAACCTTTTCACTTTTCCAATCAATTTAAGCCATTTTTTTTGCACTTCATTGTTGCAAATTAAATTCTACAACTACCCTCACCAACTTCCTTGTGTATATATAAAGATACCTACATACCAAGTGGATAAACTAGACGAAAATAAACAAGCCTATTTCTCATTAATATTTATTATTCACAACTACGATACTTTATTTACGTGCTTTCATGCCTTTACTATTAAATTTCATTGATATTTCTCTACAAACTTAGTTGAAGTCATGAAGTGCTCATTTAAGCACTGTCGGGAATAGCCGAATAGGTGAATTCACCGGCGAGGACTGACGTCCTTTTCTTGTCATAATATTTTTTTGACAACCAGGCCTAGGGGATCATTGTATTTGCAAATGGCTGATAAAAAATATAAAAAATATAAAAATATAAAAAATAAAAATAGTTACACATAATACTACACGACATCAATTTTTAACATTTTTTAAGTCACCTTATCATTGATGTAAAATATTAAAGGTTCAGTTGGTTATAAATCTCAACTAAAAAATATGACTAATAACATATAATAGGATTTCCTATTTTAACTATATTATTTTTCTTTTACAAACTACAAAACTTCAATCTTGACCTTTATTTAAGGGTTCGAACTTGCACGCAACCCAATAACAATGACATGTTGGTAATTTTTAACATTAAAAATTTAAAATAATGAATTTGTGACGTGGGGATCACAAGCTTTTACGTGGGTAACTGTAAAACTCTATAAATAGTGTTGTAGGAGAGTTGATTCTCACACAGTGAACCAACTAGCCCTCCTATATTTTCTTGTCTCTGATTGACTTGCTGCAATATTTGGCAATTATGGCTTCTTCACCATCTTTGCACATAGCTATGCTCCCATGGTTTACAATGGGACACATCACACCATTTCTCCACCTCGCCAACAAGCTTGCAGAAAGAGGACACAGAATCTCTTTCTTCATTCCAAAGCACACACATGCAGCCTTACAGCACCTAAATCACCACCCCTATCACATCTCATCACCCTTATTCCAATCTGTGTTCCTCACAATGATTGTGGCCTAATTCCCCATGTTGCTGAACCCATCACTTCAGAAGTTCCTTCCTCCACTGCCTCACTATTTGAGAAGGACATTGAAGTCCACCTCCTTGAGCTAAAATTAAACATTGTGTTCTTTGATCATGCATATTGGGTACCAAGACCATGCTTAACTCGGTGCCTAGGCATTAAGTCCTTAGTATATTATGTTATAAGCATTTCATCATTGGCTTATGACTTATCATGTTCATACCCTTTAGGGATATCTAAATTAGGATGCTGCAACATAGCTGAACATGACCTCATGCTTAATCATTCCCATGAACCAAAACTCCTTGCTGGATCAGGGCTAAAACTTGAGCATGGTAAAGGCATTGCTTACATTGAAAGTTATACAAATACTCTAACTCAATCTTATGTAGCAGGACTCAAAGGTAGTATTAGCAGAGTGGTTGAAGGAGCTTATGTTGATTATCATAGGAAGCATGTGTTGCTTGAAGGGTGTGTTATACCAAAGGGAACCACATGTCATTTGGATGAAAATTGGGCTAAATGGCTTGGAAATTTTGAAGCTGGCTCTGTGGTTTATTGTGCATTTGGTAGTGAGTGCACATTAGAACTATGTCAGTTTCAGGAATTGCTGTTGGGGCTTGAGCTATCAGGTATGCCATTTTTGGCAGCACTTAAACCCCCTAATGGTTTTGAGTGTGTGGAATCAGCTTTTCCACTAGGGTTTAAGGAGAGAGTTGAAGGAAGAGGGTTTGTGTGTGGTGGATGTGTTCCTAATCAGCAGTTCATTTTGGAGCACCCTTCTGTGGGGTGCTTCTTTACCCGTTGTGGATCAGGGTCTTTGCCAGAGGCAGTGGTGAACAAGTGTCAGTTGATGCTGTTGCCAAATCATTGTGAAATGGTGATCAATGCAAGGGTGGTATGCTACAGCTTGAAGGTTGGATTGGAAGTGGAGAAGTTGAAGGCCTTTAAGATGGTTTGTGTACCAAAGATAGTGTGCGCAAAACTATGAATATGAATCATGCAAAAACTGAGTGATGTCCCTAAATAGATCTTCTTATATTTTCACGGATTAGTCCTTGTGTTTTTTAGTTGGGAGCTGAAACCTTGATTTCACAACAAAACAGTGATGTTAATGTGTGTTGCTTATCTAAGAAATAAAAGGGATTACATGTGTTTTTAATTCCTCCACATAAGATTATGTTCGTCTAATTAATTCCTCAAAATATTTTGTCATCACTTTATTATGATACATTTTCATAAATGAGGAATTAAATGGAAATAATTTATATTTTAGAGGCAAAAGAAATAGTATTTTAAATTCAGATAATTATTTTTAGTTCTTCAAAAATAATTTATTTTTATTAGTCTCTCAAATTTTTGAAAGTTTCTTTTTGTTTAATGTTTTCATGATTTCATAAATTTTTAATAAATTTTAACTGTTAAAATTTAGTTTAATTTTTATTCTCTTAAAAATAATTTATAGCGATTTTAAATCATTAAAATATTTTACTCGTATGATTTAGTTATATTTTTTTACGATTTTAAAAAATAAAAAGATAGATGTAAAATTGTTATACCCTTTTACATATTTTAGTTATTATATATTGTCACAAATTATTTTTAATGAAATTAAATTAAAAAAAATTCTGAGGTGACAAATCGTCACAAATTATGACACTATTAATATAAAGAATGAGAGAGATTAAAAGTAATTTTTAAAAAATTGAGAAACTAATTAAAATAAGTTTTTTTTGAAGGACTAAAAAAATCACTTAAATCTAAAGATTAAAAATATATTTAAGGCAAAGAAATATTACTCTATTTTACTTGACAATTAAATGGAAATAAATTTTAATACACTTCTAATGTGTATTCTTTATCAAAACTGATTTGTCTATGTAATTTGATGTTTTTTCAAGGACAATTTGTGATTTGATTTTGTGGTTTATGAAATGGTATGGATGTAATTTATTTTCATAGTTCTTAGGTTCCCAAGATGAAATTTAGCCCCATAAATTATTTAATTTTTAAAAATGCAATATCTGATAATTTTAATCGTCAGAAAACATAATCAGATAAAATAATAATAAAATTAATGTTATATCATTATTTAACATGTAAAATAAATAGAAAAAAACTAAAACAGTAGATTAAAAAGTTCAAGAAGGTTGACTGATCATTAAAAAGTTTATGAAACAAAATCATAAATATAAAAAAAGTTTAGAGATAAAAAGCATATCCTAACAAAAATAAGATTTTAACCTTTTTTTTAATTTTTTTTTCAATTGTAGTAATGAATATGTTATACATATGAGAGGTATTTGATTCATAGATTATTTATTTATTTTTGGGAAATACGAGATCAAAAATGTTTATTTTTACATTAAGTAATAAAATAATTATTATAAGATATATCATATTTTTTTTGAAATATTTAGAAGTAACATTTTCACATCATATTTCCAGAAAAAAAATATTTCTAAAATTAAAGAAAGAATGCACCCTCGTAATCAATTATATGTTATCATATATGAGACTGCTTTACAGGGATATTCGGGTAAAACAGAACGAGCTTGTGCACATTTAATTTTCACACCCTTCTTCACATTTTTGGTTTGAAGATTTGACGAGAATCCCAAGCCAATTTCAAATATTTCCTATAGACTTCTCCATATCAGTGGATGAAGTTCTTACATTTCCCTTCCCTTCTCTTCTTTTTTCTTTTCTTGCTTAAATTCTAGCCTACCAAACATACACCAATAATAAAAAGAGAAAAAGAATAAATAATAATCAGGAGACTTTAAATAACAAACCGTAAAAACTTGCCACTTAAAAAATATTCTTATAATAAAGTCATAGTCAACAATGTGAATTACACATTACACATTTATGGCAATTACTGTCACGCAGCTAAATTCATCAATGACTTGAACCCATATTAGAGTGTCTATGTAAATATTCCAACCACCTGCCACCAATTTCTGTGGTGAGGACCGAGAACCAGAACCTCCACTATAGTACATTGGAGTTTGGTGAGGACAACATCGATATCAGGCCTTTCCAATCCCTACCTACCCTACCATAATTTTTGTAGCCATAGCTGAATCAATATTAAGAAACATGTCTATTAATATTGGATAATTATGGCTGAAATTAACAGCTTTTTTTTTTTTTTTAAGGGAGAGAAAAATTAAATTAGAGCTACATATTGTGCATACTTGGTGATCGACTGATCGGATATCAGTACAATGTACGAAAGTACAGTGTCTCTTTCGTTTACATTCTTGATTCTTCGTCCCAAGTACCACAAAAATGTGCCCACTGCGTTTACATCATTGAAACCCATTTTTGGTTTTTTTAGGTCCCATTTGGTACGGTTTTCAGATTTTAGTTTTGAAAATTTTAAAAACAATAACCATCTTTTAGTTTTAGTTTCAAAAAATTTTAAAATTAATTTTTAAAATCAGTTTAGTTTTAAAATAAGTTCAATTCTAAAAGTTTCATATTTTATTAAAATTTGTTTAAGAGTATTTTAATTTTTGTATGATGATGACGATAATAGTAATAATAACGACAACATGATAATAGTAATGGTTAAGACGATGATAGCAACAATGGCATTAATGATGATAATAATGTGGTGGTGGTGTGGTATTTGTTACAATGATAGATTAGTGACAATGGTAGTGATGGAGATAGTGGTAACAATATTAATGGTGTTGACGATAGTAATAATAATGACAAAAATAATATTATTATTATTGGTGGTAGCTGTGTCAATGATGATAATATTAATGATGAAGATGACGATAACAAAAAATTCTATTTTTTTATAAATAAAATTCAAATTCACAATTTTTTTTTTTAAATGAACGCAAAAAGTTTTAAAAATAAGTCAAAAATATTTTTTCTTTGTAACACATTTTATTATTGCATTTAAAAATCAAAATTAAAAACTCAATCACCCAAATGAGTGCTTTGTTTTCCTATGATATTCTCTTTCAAAGATATCATATACAAAATACGGCCACATTATCAAAAACGTCTCTTCCAATAGAATGTAAAATCTTAATTTACAATATTGTGAAAGACCAACCTTTTTTCATTAGACCTAACTCTATTAATATTTAAATTTAAATTAGATTTTTAATTAACCGATAACTCTATTATATTTAAAATACATTTTTAACCAATACGCTAACATAATTGATTGGCTAACTTTTATTTTTAGACATGAGAGTAAAGGAATCTTACCCTCAGTGCATACCAATTAATCTCTTGTTAAAAATAAGACGAACGAATTACATACAAATAAAGATGAAAAATCCCCTGTTACTTGAGTTGATTTCTATGCATAAAAAAAAGTAATATGTAATTAAAGTAGTCTAATTTAATTAGTTAAATAATATATATGAATTATAGTTAAATAATATATGTAAATTATTGTAAATTTCTTGCTATCTTAATTTAATTACACAAGTAAAATGTCATGCATTATGTCAAAGACTTTTTTTATGATTTTTTTTATTCTTTAAATAACATTTCATTTAAAAAAAAATGCAGCCCGTAAGGTTCGATCGGTGCAAATTCATGCATGAACGGATAATAGCAAGGCTCTTTCATTTTTATTATTGATTTTTTAGTTAATAGCAAGTAATGGGCCAGTTTAAGTCTGGTTGTGGTTAAGATCAAATCTTTAATTCTAAAATAATAATCCTATCTCGTAAACATACACAGAGTGGATTCAAATGACTCACCTAAAAGTAAGAGAAACATATACAAAACAATAATCCAGCTACACTCCAAACTCAAGTACAATTTAACATTAGGCAACCAAAACCACAGAAGTTAATTTAGATCAGAGTAACTTGGTTAAGGAGAGTATGGCACAGACTAGTGGCAATGCTTTGGTGCAGTGGCTAGTAGCAGCATTGCTCATTGCCATATTGGGTGGTGCCAAAGCCTAATGTTTTATGTGACATAGAGTCAATAAGCTAAACTTATGCTTTGAAGCAATTACTAGGAAACACCCTCCAAAACCCAATGAAAAATGCTGTTAAGTTGTTAAACATGCCAATTTGCCTTGCTTTTGCAGATACAAGTCTGTCCTACATGCACTTGGAATCAACCCCGCCAATCTTTTGCCTTGCCCAGTAAATGTGGTCTGAAAATACCACCTGAATATAGAGGTAATCATCTTAAGCCTGAATAGAAGTTTTATTAACATAAATACGACTTAGACTTATGTTTTGACTAGTAGTGTTTCTTGACTATGTCTTCTTCACTTTGCAGTGATTTGAAGCAATTCTTGAGAAGCAAGCTATTTGAGCACCCCTTTGTCTTTAGTTGCCTTTTATGTGCTGTATAATTGGAGAAGCTTTGAAATTAGCATTCTGTTCCCCTAAAATAAATGAGTAGTTTTTTTAGTCTGTGTCTTTTCCTAACATGTCTGCAAGGTGTATGATGTATCAGCTCCTTATCTAGTAGATTCTACAAAGATGTTTGATGTACTACTATTCAGAGATTTCAATCCTTAATCTGCCTAGTAAAATGCTTGTTTCTTGTTTTCTGAATTCAATGCACAAAGAAATATATGGATTAGGACAGAGGCATTTTTAAATGAATTCAATGTAATGCATCCCCCACTATATAAAGCCAACAATCCAAACTAAGACATTGAGCACAAATTCACTTGCTCATGAAATTAACTCAATAAAAGTACTTTAATCAACTGGATGCATTAACTCAAAATGTTTCCAAACTTGCCACAACATTCATGACCAAAGGAAAATGCACTTCTTAAAAGCTTCAAGTAAGTTCACAGCCCTGTGTGATATTCCAAAGATAGATGGCCCTTATTACTTACTATAATCCTCACTTGAGCATCAAAAACAGTGGCAATGAATCCTCCAGGCAGCTACTCATCTTCAATATTGGATTCAAATGGATCATCATTTGTGTTCCAAAAGTCAAGTGCATCGCCAAGATATCCATGATTTGTTATTTGCTAGCACTGTGACTGGTTACCATGAGGTCCCCCAAATATAGGTCTCATGTAGGCATCATCGAACCTCCTCCAATAGCGATGTATGGTGAACACAGGACTTTCTATTAACATGGACAAGGTTTCCTTTGCACGGCTGATGTTGGTTGCTGCTGACTCCTCAAGGGATAGGAAAGGAAGATTCAAATCGTCAACT
>PYAF01002320.1:412037-440900 GCA_007407185.1 Glycine tomentella
TGCATATAATATTATTTAAGTGTCATCATTTTTCTTATTTTTTGACAAAATATTTTATTTCTGTTTTATAGTATATTTTTTGTTTCGATGAGAATAATATATTAATTTCTCTTTTTAGATCAATATTTTATTTTCTTTTTATAGTCTTTATTGTAGATATAATTACATTCTTCCATTTTTAGACATGATATTTGAGTATCAATTTTTCTTTTTATATTCGTTATTACTATTTTAAGATTATAAATCATTACATTTTCAATTAAATGAATCTATTAATATTCCCTTTATATTAATTTCGTAATAACTAATTTGAGAACTAAATATCATTTATTTTACTAATAGAGCAAGCTTTTTTTTACTGCGTAATATAACAAGCTTATAAACACTATATATAAGATATTTTAAAGATATATAAAGGTAGGATTAGTGATGACACTGATTACTTTTTTTAATCGACAAATATTAACAATTAGTAAGTTGGACCATAACACTGATTACTTAAGTATGGAACTAAGAGCAAAACATCAATTTAATTTTTATGCACCATGGGTCTATCTGGTCCTGGACATCATGAAAAAGGAAATTTAACGCTTGACTTAGCAATTATCAATGCATTTTGTTCTTGATCACATTTCGAAAAAGCAATTTAGTCTTCAATTATATATGGTAATTGTTAATTAGTCAATTTGGTTCCTATATAACATCAAGAAACAAATTGACTAAAGGTTGTCAATTTCAAGAACTAATTGACTGATTTGACAATGTTAAGAGCCAAATTGAATGTCAATTTTAGGGACCAAAATGATTGGTGGCATCAATTTCTGGACTAAATTGATGTCTTATTCATGAAAACTAGTTCTTTGAGCTTGCTTTGATCATCTCAGAAATGGGAAACTTGTTCCACTGTCCTTGCCCCTTTTTTTATTTGTTATGTGTGTTTGTAACTGATAATTTTCTTGTTACTGTACAGTTGTTCACTTGTTCAGGGAGTGTACTCTCGGACTGAAAAGTTTGATGGCAACAAGCTTCGCATTCTCACTGTTGAACAAGTAGCTAAATCAGTAAAATCACCATCTACTGGCCTGTGGTTAAATGTTCAGGTAAATGGAAGAGTATTTATTTCTTGTCATTATACTGGAATACATTCTTAGCTTCAAGGCAGGTCCTGAATTTATTTCTTACTCACCATGTTTTTGAATTTTAAAATACAATGCAGCATGATTGATTCTTCAAGCAACAGAAATTAAGTGTAGAAAAATTTCTACTATCTCTCCCCACTAAACGTGTATCTGTCAATTACATCTCATCACCTGAAGTGGGTTTCTTAACAAGAGTAAAATCAAGCTTTGGTCCTGGAACAACCAACCTGATCTTCAGGATTCTAGAGCATAAGATTGGAACTACAACCAATCAGACTTATGGTGAACTCTTGAAAATCTCACGCTTATCAAGACATTTGCTTCAGGAATTCCTGTTCCCAAGGGCTATGTATGGCCTGTAGACTCAGGTCTATATCTACAATGACCTCATACCCTTCTTGTTTCAGATGCTCATAAAGTAGGGCTGCAAGTTTTTGTATCAGACCTTGTCAATGATGTCCAATTTAGCTACGATTTCAGTTATTCTGAGTATCTATCTTTCATTGATGGTGGCGATTTCTCTGTTGATGGTGTGTTGTCTGACTTCCCAGCTACTCCATCAGCAGCCAGAAGTAAGTTTTGTTTCCATTGTATAGAATTCTAAATATTTTTACACAGAAGTGCTTAATATATAATTATTTTTCAATTTAAATGGAATTGCTATTTTTCATTAAATCCATATGGAAGACTAATACAAGCCAGAGATTAATATATGTAATCTAATACCTTTATCTAATACTATTATAAATGTCTCCGGACATGATAATTAAGAGTTTTACATTTATCTATTACTGTATATCATTAATTTTATGGTATTTGATTGCAATCATCATCCCATTTAGATTCTAAAATCTCATTTCCTACTCCAGATTGCTATTCTGGCCAAGGGAAAAATGCCAAAAAACAAGGTATAATTTATTTTAACTATGATATTATTACATTTCTTTGTTGTTAACAAGTTAATAGCATGTCTTGAAGGAACATAATATTTAAGTTGTATTTATTGATCTGTTCCTTCTTCTTTAATATTTTTCATGCTATTGTGGATACTTTTGTTATCACAAAATATGGAGCAGGTGGAGACTATCCTGCTTGTATTGACCTTGCACATAAGAAAGCTAAATCAGATGGAGCAGATGTACTTGACTGTCTGGTTCAAATGTCCAAGGATGGAATACCCTTTTGCTTAAGCTCTATAGATCTTTCAGAGAGCACAACAGTTGCTGATACAAAATTCAAATGTCGTGCAACAACTATCTGGGAGATCAAAAATCGCAGTGGCATGCATATACACATTCAGCTTGACATGGGATGAGTTGAAAAGTTTGACTCGTAAGTTTAATGATGTTTATGAATGCTTATTATCTACATGCGATATTGTTATCCATTCTCCAGCCCCTCGTATTTTCCTTTTCATTAGCTAAAAGTCCCATATATAATTTTATTATAAGTTCTTGTACAAAATGATGCAGTAATGGATGGATGTAATGAACAAGAGAATTACTAGAGGGCTAGAAATATCTCATTGCTTTGCACTATAGAGTGAAACATTCTTCTATAAAATTAATTGGATCCTTTCTGTTGCTTCTAATATGTTCTCTAAAATATTACAAAGCTTGAATTCTTGGATATTTGATGTGTTTTAGGCAGGCATGCTCTCTTTAATGCTAAACAAGTTTCGTCTGCAATTTGGGTAGCATATTCAGTCTATGTTCTTTGAAAGTTAGAGAAAGGGAAGATAAAAAAAAAAAAATTAAAAACAAGAAGAATGCAACTTGTTATCTATAAATGCCTGCATCCTTCATTTTTGCTATTCCTTGCTTTTTATTGCAGCCCCAATATTGAACCCTTATGAGGATTACATTTTGTCCCGGAATCCAAAATCTAAGAACCAAGGATTTTTTATAACCTTGTCTGAATTTTTGTCCTTGAACATCAAATTATTTTTCTATCACGGTAGGTGTTTATCAATGTCTAGCTTTAGTCCTTATCTTTTTGCTTTAGTGATGGATGAACTAATGAAAGATATTAAAGAGGAAGTGTCATGGTGTATGTTTTTTACAGACAATGTCATGCTTATTGGTGAAACCAAAGATGGTGTTAATAGGAAATTGGAATTGTGGAGAAACACTTTGGATCTAAAGGATTCAAGATAAGTAAGAGCAAGATGGAGTATATGAAGTGTGAGTTTTTGCGGGTAAGAGATGGTGATCAAAACACAGTGCATCTATTTGGTCAAGCGATATCCAAGAAATATATTTTTAGATACTTGGAATCAATTTTGCAAAAATGTGGTGAGATTGATGAGGATGTATATCATAAAATCAGAGTAGGGTGGATGAAATGGCGAAATGCATCTGAGTTTTTGTGTGACCGCAAAATTTTCCTTAAGTTAAAAGGAAAATTTTATAGAACAACTGTAAGACCGATAATGTTACATGGAGTGGAATGTTGGCCAGTACATAGGCAACATGAACACAAAAAAGGGGTAGCATAAATGAGGATGTTAAGGTGGATGTGTGGTTATATGAAGATAGATAAAATAAGATATGAGGATATTCGACGAAAGATAGTAGTAGTACCGGTGTGTGAAAAGATGAGGGAGCATAGACTAAGGTGGTTTGGGCATGTTATGAGATGATCACTGGATGTTCCCGTAAGAAAAAGAGTTTGTTACCAAAAGTTGACACAAAGAGAGATCGACCGAAATTCACCTGAGGAAAGGTAGTTAAATAAGACCTAATGGAGTAAGATATAGGTTAACGGACAGTGTGTTTTAGGACGGAGTGAAAAAAAAAACTATAAGCTTGGTGGAGGGTTAAACACATTAGTATTTCTATGTTCCAGTCGTTTCCTTTTTTTAGTTCTTTTCTTCATTTCTCCGCTCCTCCTTCCACTTTTCTTTTATTTTAGCTTATTTTTCCTTTTTTTTAATCTTATTTTCCCTTTTTATTCTCATCTCTCTTTCTCTTTCTTTATCTTTTTTTCTAATCTATCATTGAATTCATCTACCATCAAATCCAATTAACTTAGGTTAAATGTGTTCTTGATGTTGATGTTGATATTGACTGAAGGCTCTCGCATCTTGATCAAGCATAGAAGTGAGTTCTTTCTGTCTTATATTTGTTAAAGATTACATATGTGTAAGATGTTGATTTTTAAAGGCTATTACGTACTTGACATTTAGAATTATTTAAAAGATCATATGATGAATATTTTGTTAGAGAAAGATAGTATCTTTATGGAAGGCTATTAATGATATTATTTGTATAGTACATTGTTCATTAGTTCTTGCAAGATGAACAGGGGTGCTTGAAAGTTTCACGTGAATTTCATACTATTGATTTCTTGACTACTAACCTCACTCTTTAGAATAAGTGAAGTCCACGTGCTTGCTACTTGGACAATGTTCAATTTCATTATTATCAGGAATGATTGGTTAGTTCATCAGCAATATAACAATAATTTCTACCTTGAATAATTCCATGTTAATGCCATTTTCATTTTTTTGGTCATCGGAATGCTGCCTATCTTGCAGTGAAGCAGAAACAAAGTGTGTGACCAATGCCGTCCTTGATGCATTACAGAAAGCAAAACCAAGATCACATAAAGTTATGATTCAGTCAACTCATAGCTCTGTGCTGAAGATATTCAAAGATAAATCCAAATTTGAAAGGGTTTACAAGGTTGATAAGAATATTAGTGATGCTGCTGACTCAGCAATTAAGGACATCAAAGCATTTGCTGATTCTGTGGTAATAGGAAAGGCATCTGTTTTTCCTTGAAACTGCAGCCTTTCTAGTTAGCTCTACAAACACTGGCAAGGCTAAAATCATTTAAGCTCCCAGTTTATGTAGAAACTTTCAGCAATGAATTTGTATCTCAAGCATGGGACTACTACTCAGGTCCATCCATTGAGATAAATTCATTTGTCATTGGAGTCAAGGTTAATGGCATTATTACTGACTTCCCTAATACAGCTGATAGATACAGAAGTTGAACCTTCTATATATGTTAGTCCTTTCTTTATGTTGGTAGAACTTGAAAGCTCAAAGTCTCTTTGGTTTAAGAAAACATTTTCTATTTTTATTTTCTGTTTTCATAAATAATCACAAAATTGTCAACTTACATTTATTTTATTTCTTATTTTTAAGGATTTGTAAATAAGAAGTAATTAAAATAAGGTAACAATTTTGTAATTTATGCAAATAAGAAATAAAAAAAAAATATTTTCTCAATTCAAACGAACCTTTGTTTTACATGATAATGATGAGAACTAGGCTCATCAGTGATCATACTAATTCTTTATACTATAAAGTAGGCTATTAGCAGCACATATGAATAATGCAAAGTGCAAACTAATTAATAATTTTAAATGAATGTAATACAATTTTTTTAATCTACATTCTTCATTAATTCATGATTATTGCCAACATGGTTTTGGTTATAAGATTATGCTATTAATTTTGAAATATCCATGCCACTTTTTTTTAAATCGACAGATATTAATATGTTAATTTTTGTTGGAAATAACGTTAGGAAATTTGAACCCGTCCTCCTCGTTTTTTTTCTTCACCCTTCTTAATTACTGGACTAATCTTATATCTCCGGATCCATATCCATGTCACCTGAAAATATTTTTTAGGTCTTACTACTTTTCTTTGACTTATTTATTATGTGCCCTAATAAAAAAAAAATTCTGGGAAAGAACTAGTAACTGTTTATATGAATAATGAATCCATTATGCCCTCATTGTTTACTTGATTGATGTTCTACTTGTTGCAGGGACTTGTGTTTAAAGCATCACAACAAAGCACTGTATACGAGCCCTATTGAACCTAGCAAACTTTTAAAACAAATTTCTAAGTCATACTTTCGATCCATCACTTCCCCCTCCACTACCAGTCTTAACTGATAGTAATGTGACAGAGACACCTTTGTCTGGGGTGTCTGGAAGAGTTCCTACTACCAGAGCTGCTTCAGCCCACATCACAACATAAAGAAAAGTAAACTAAAAAAACCAAGTGTGGCATCGTGCCATTACCTTGTGAACTCCATAGTTTGATAAGTAATAAAGGAGTTTTTTCTATGAGAAGTTTTATTTTAGGTTTCGTTAATCTTTAAGTGCCTGTATATACCTACAATTCAACTTTTGGTTTTAGTTATTATACTTGAAAATTTTAAGTTTTAGTCTATTTATGAGTATTTTTTTATATATTTTAATCCTTGTGTCTTTATTTTATAACAGTTTTACAATGTCAATAAAATAATAATAGAGACTAGAACATAAAAAATGAATGGCTTATATAGAGACTAAAACCTAATGTCTTTTAAGTATATATAGTAACTAAAATGAAGGGTTTAGAGTAAATATAGGGATCAAGAGATTAATTAAATGTATTTTATCAAATTTAACTTTAAGATTGTTAAGATAGTTGCTATTGTAAGATATAAAACCTATTTAGATATAAGTCAATATGTTTTTTTAGAGTATTTTTAATAAAAATATAAAGAAAAATTCAATGAAAAAATTACAAAAAATATTTATAGCTTTATATCAAAACAGACTCAAAATATTTTTAATATTATATGTTGAATAAATTATATTATAAATAAAGTATGTCATAAAAGCTTAATTACGTTTGTATTATATTATTACTATTATACAAATTTGATAGTTATTTGTGTTTTTTATTCGTAAATATTAATTATTAATTATTAGTTGAGAGATTCAAATTCATAATTACTTTTTATTTTTTTCCACTAATTAAGTGTACAACACTTACTCAAGTTGGACGATGATCATTAATTATATTTCTCGAGATAATTGATAGAAAGTCAACCCAAGTTGGTCGACACTAATGATTTTTTTTTTTTTTTTTTTTTTCGTGGAGTTGGCTTTAGTCAATGCTAACGTCCACCATTGTGTCGATATATATAGCATCGATTTAAGTTGACGCTAACAAATATTTTAATATTATAAAAAAAAAAATGCAAACTTCAACCGTTGTTTCTGCTTTGTGTTAGCTTAGCCAATGTTAGTAATGGTAGCAATCGTGTTGAGACTGACTGTAACTTCTCTCTATTTTAGCGTTTCTTTGTAATGTGTGCACCTCTAAAGGAGATAAGAGAATATTAAAAATATCTAACTAAAAAAATGAAAAATCACACACTCTAAATTATATACTAACCATTTGAAAATTTCAAACAATATTAATGCTTAGAGGCTTTACATCTCTTACATGTGAATTAATTAGAAGACTTTTATTTAATGATTGTGTTCATTTAAAGGCTATTTAGATACAAAATTTGAAGAACTTAGGAGAACTTTTAATTTTAACTATTTTTATTGTATCATCTTGATTTACCTCACCAATCGAAGGAACGTGATAAACACTACATACATTTCCCCTTTATATTTGACTTGGTTAATTTAACCAAACATATATAATCCTATTATTCGTATGAAATTGACCAAGTGAAGCAATCGTGAGAACATCGCCTGCAAGAGCAATAGTGCATGTTTGTTCTAAATTATTGTTGTGCATCTTTCTTCAATTATTTGCATTTTTCTGATATATGATTTGTTAAAATTATCGTTGAATATTCTCAAATCATATAAACTAGACGTCCTTCAAGAATATACACAGTTCACGTCCATAACAATGCAAGTTCTATGACATATACATATCTTAAAGCATTTTTTTGATGTTAAATCTTAAATTAAGCATATTTTCCTTTCAGGTGTTAAATTTTTTATTTGATCATTATTTTTCTTTTTACAGTTTATTTTAAATAAACTATTGTGTAATAATAGCCGGCTTTCCAAATTATTAAAATTTAAAAACTATGATCCATTAATTACAGACACATGGATGGAAGGAGATAGAGAATATATATATATATATATATATATATATATATATATAGAGAGAGAGAGAGAGAGAGAGAGAGAGAGAGAGAGAGAGAGGGAGAGAGAGAGAGATACATAAGGACATGGTTGAGATTTTACGCGGAACATTAACTTTACAGCAACGTCACGATATGTGAATCCACAATCATTTTTTTAATACTAAATCTTGTAACTGTTTTAATATTTGAGATTTTAAAGAAATGCACCACTACCAGGTCATAGTTGGGTAACACCAAATAGCACGGCGAAATTATGGCATAAAATTAATCGAACAAGACATATATAGTTGTAGACCTTAAACAGTGTCCTTGAAAATTTTGCATATCACAAGTGCAGTGCACCAATGTTTAATCTTTACTATTCATTTTTAATATATAGTTTTAAAAAATACCAATAAAATCAAATATAATTTGTGAGCAGATTACAGAGTAAGTAAAGAAGCACTCTTAATCCTTAAAAAAGTAAAAAAAAAAAAAAACAAACAAACAAACTTTCTTACGTTGACTTAAAAAATGGTACTTCGAACTTGGAACGAGTATGAAGAAATTAACAATACTTCTTTACCTTTTGAGTTGTTCTGTCTGATCGGTCGTTCAATACATTTGGTCTCTACCTGAAATTAACAATACTTCTTTATCTTTTGAGTTGTTCTGTCTGATCGGTCGTTCAATACCTTTGGTCTCTACCTGGACCTAATGAAAAAAATGGGATCACATCTCCATTTTATTATAAATATGAAGTACTAGTATTCATCAATTTTTGTCAATAATTAATATCTACATATAAATTTAATTATTTACTTTTAATGAGATTTTCTTATTAATTATATTTTTTATAAATCCAAAATTTTACTTAAAATATATGAATTCAATCTCACTTAGACTAAGTAGGTTGACTTAGACTTAATTAAAATTTAAAAAATATGATAATGTGTAAATCGAAAAAATATATTAAAAAACATTTCAGAAAAGGAAAATACATGCGTATATAAAAACAAAATAAGCATTTGAAAGAAATTTATGGTATCTGCTATATTTATCTGACACAAAAGAGGACATGCAGCAGTCATCATTAAATGCAGACATAAACACAGAAATGTTAGCTAGCAGCAGCTACAGTATAGCCTTATTATTATTATTATTAATTTATTAATTTATTTCAATCATTGCAGATGAAAGCTTACAAGTCTTGCATAGCGTTTGAGGCATTTGCATGAAAATTTCAAAAACCGCGTAATCATATAACTGGATAAAAAGTCATCACACACACACATATATATACTTGGAAAATAGCTGTATTGTTGACTCTGCCCTCGAAGGTTGTGTCTAAAGACTAAATAGTGTTGAACAATTCAAGTTCATCATAGCCTAGTTCTTCTAATTGAACTATTCAAGTTCATTCATTTTTGGTTATCTTTCTTAGAACTGCACTTCTCATAATTGGTACCTCCTTGAAGTTATTAAATCCAAGATAAGGATTTTCTTGGTAAGATTCTAAACCTGTGTGGCACTTCATGGCTATCTCTCGTGTACTTGCTATACTCATTCTTCAGTACTCATTGGTAGTACTGGTTTCTTCAGCTGGACCACGAGGTGGCTGGAAAACATTGCAAGGTGTGTTCCTTATTCCGCTTCCATTTGGTCTTCTAATGTTTCCTATGATCCTCAATTATCTTCCTATTAGCTAGTTTTGTGTGGTTGCTGAGACTCATGGTGGGAGGAATTGAGTATTTAATATTCTTTCTTGAGTTTGAGACTGATATGTCTTGTTTTAGTGAACTACTTATTATATGAACCTTTTAGTTTATGTTAGTAGTGTTTCTGCAATTATCACAGCAATGAATTGTCATCAATTTTTCTATCTCAAAAAAGAAAAGAAAAAGGAAGTAAACCATGTTATTATATGGAATCAAGAGTAAATAGTGTATGCATTGACATTGTAAAGAACTTTTACATTGTCCTCCAATTACAATTATCATTTATGGTAAATTTGTTGTGTTTTACAATAATTATCTTTAAAGTCATTCTTACTATAATTTCTAATTGGTTGATAGTGTAAAAAATTGTACACTAACCGTGCAAGGAAATTAAACTCTTGAATCAAGAGATATAACAAAAAACTTGTAGATTTTTCACATTTTAAAAATGTATATCTAAGCTCAAATAAGTCTTAAAAGGTCTGGTTTTGTTGTGACTGATAATGTTAACTGTTCAGTGCTCAATGGGTTTTCATCTCTTTGTTCTTCATAAACAAACGCTAGAAATTCAGCCTTGTGTATGAACGTGTATACATAAATGCATCCCAATTTTTGTCTCACTTCCAGACTTCATTTGAATTCAGAAATCAGGACCATGCTTTTTTAATAGCAATTCACATGCTTGTTTGGTGTGCTATGCAGGATCTCCACCGCTGGTCATAGCACGTGGTGGGTTTTCAGGGATATTTCCAGATTCAAGTTCACTTGCCTATAGTTTGGCACTAGATACTTGTGGCCCAAATGTGACTCTATGGTGTGATGTGCAATTGACAAAGGATGGTGTTGGGATTTGTTTCCCAGAGCCCAAGCTGGACAATGCCACTGACATTTCCATTGCTTACCCAGGCAAGGCAAAGGATTACTTAGTTAATGGGGTCTCAACTCGTGGATGGTTTTCTGTGGACTACAACTTGGCAGAACTAGCAAATGTCTCCGGTGAGTTCAATCTATCTCAAGACCTTAACATTTGATTTTCTTGATTGGATGATGTTCAAATCTTTTTTATCAAATTAATAAGATATTTCCAAAGATTAGGTGGGGTGAGTGTCATCAATTTAGTCCCTCAATTGGTTGGCACCATGAGTTAATTTGGCCATTGACATTACGGAAATAGAAATTTAGTCCTTTACCTTAACTGTATCAGTCAATCTTGTTCTTGACATTACAAAAACGAAATTTAGTTTTTTAGTATTGCAATTATTAATCAATTTGGTTCCTAACATTAGGAAGCATATTAACTAATGGTTGCCAAATTTAAGGACTCATTGACTGATTTGATAATGGTAAGACCAAATTAACTTGTAAATTTTAGGGACCAAATTGATTTTGCTTTTCTAAAACATAATCAAGGTCCAAACTGATGGGTGGTGCCAATTTCAGGACTAAATTGATGTTTTATGCATGGAACTAGTTATTGGTGCTTTCCTTTGATCAAAACATCTCAGAAGTGGGAAACTTGTTCACTGTCCTTGCCCCTTTTCGATTTATTATAAGCTTGTAATACTGATAATTTTCTTGTTATTGAAACAGTTGTTCAGGGGGTGTATTCTCGGACTAATAAGTTTGATGGTAACAAGCTTCCCATTCGCACTGTTGAAGACGTAGCTAAATTAATAAAATCACCACCTACAGGCCTGTGGCTAAATGTTCAGGTAAATGGAAGAGTATTTGTTTCTTGTCCTTGAACTGGAATACACTCTTTGTTTCAAGGCAGGTCCTGAATTTATGCATTTGGGGTCTGAGTTTAATCTCTATTGTTGACTCACATGTTTTGCATTCTAAAATACAATGCAGCATGACTCATTCTTCAAGCAACAAAATTTGAGTGTAGAAAATTTTCTAAAATCTCTCCCTGTTAAAAATGTACCTGTCAATTACGTCTCATCACCTGATGTGGATCTCTTAAGAAGATTAAAATCAAGCTTTAGTTCTGGACCAACTAGCTTCATCTTAAGGATTCTCGAGCAGTCTATGCTTGAACCTACAACCAATCAGACTTACGGTGAACTATTGAAAAATCTCGCGCTTATCAAGACATTTGCTTCAGGAATTCTTGTTCCCAAGGGCTATATATGGCCTGTAGACTCAGGCCTTTATCTACAACCACATACCCCTCTTGTCACAGATGCTCATAGAGAAGGGCTGCAAATTTTTGTATCAGACCTTACTAATGATGTTCCATTTAGCTACAATTTCAGCTATGATCCTCTGGCTGAGTGTCTATCTTTCATCGATGGTGATGATTTTTCTGTTGATGGTGTGCTGTCTGACTTCCCAGTAACTCCATCTGCAGCCATAAGTAAGTTTTGTTTCCTTTGTATATAGTCTAAACATTTCTACACAGAGAGGCTTTATAATTATTTTTCAAACTAATGCTACATCCTTTAAATGAGACTTGAATTTTCTTTAACCTTTTATTCTTTCACCTTTCTTAGCAAAGTCCACCCCCCAACACCTTACCAAGTACAATCTATTAAGACATATAATGTATTCCCTAAATAAACTTAAATGGAATTGCTATTTTGGAAGACTAAAGCAAGCCAGAGATGAATATATGTAATTTATGGGGACTGAATTCCATGCAAATTTCTTTCTATTTTGTGAATTGGGACATGACAATTAAGATTACTGCATCCCATTCAGATTCTAAAATCTCACATCCTACTGCAGATTGCTTTTCTGGCCTAGGAAAAAATGCCAAAAAACAAGGTATATTTATTTGCTTCTCTATTGATGCCAAAAAGATGCCAAAACAACAAGTTATAGCATGTCCGAAGGGAACATAATATGGCTAAATGACCTATTTGATCATTTTATCTTATTTTTTGTTTAGTTTATTCTTTTATCTTTTGAAAAAGTTCAATTTGATCATTTTTCTTATTTTTTTGTTCAATTTAGTCCTTTATATTTTTAAAAAGTTTATGTGATCGTTTTATCTTATTTTTTTTGTTCAGTTTGTTGTTTTATCTTTTTTTTTAGTTTAGTCCTTCAACTCTAGTTAAGATTGACTTCGTTAATCATTTAAAAATAAACTTTTTTGTTTCAATTTTTTCCCCTTTCTCTTCACTTCATTTTAAAAAAAAATCATTCTTAAATGATTAACGACATCAATCCTGAGTGGATCAATGGACTAAACTGGAAAAAAAAAAAGGATAAATAACCAAAATAAACTTTTTAAAAGATAAAGAACTAAACTTAACCAAAAAAAGAAGATAAATGATCAAATTGAACTTTTTAAAAGATAAATGATCGAGTTAAATAAAAAAAAATAAGTTAAATAACCAAATAGGTTATTTGGCCACATAATATTTATGTTGTCTTTATTGATCTGTTACTTCTTCTTTCATATTTTTCATGCTATAGTGGACACTTTGGTTATCACAAAATATGGAGCAAGTGGAGACAATCCTGCGTGTACTGACCTTGCATATAACCAAGCTAAATCGGATGGGGCAGATGTACTTGACTGTCCTGTTCAAATGTCCAAGGATGGAATACCCTTTTGCTTAAGCTCTATAGATCTATCAGAGAGCACAACAGTTGCTGATACACAATTCAAAAACCGTGCAACGACTATTCTTGAGATTAAATATCGCAGTGGCATATATACATTCAGCTTGACATGGGATGAGATAAAAACATTGACTCGTAAGTTGAATGTGTTTTTAATGCTTATTATCTAGGTGTGATATTGTTTAGCCATTCTCCCTTGTTTTAACTCCTTATGGGGTATCAATGGGAACTTTGGATTGTTTAAAATTGTTCGAATCATCTGTTCCTAATTTTTTCCCACTAAAAGTCCCTTACATAATTTTATTGGAAAGTTATAGCAAAGGAAGAACGAAAAATGATGCAACTTGTTCTCAATAAATGCCTACATCCCTCATTTTTGCCATTCTTTGCTTTTCATTGCAGCCTCAATATTGAACCCTTATGAGAAATACATATTGTCCCGGAATCCAAAATCCAAAAATCTAGGAAAACTTATAACCTTGTCTGACTTTTTGTCCCTGACTGAAGGCTCTCGCATCTTGATTAGCATAGAGGTGAGTTCTGCCTTTCCGTCTTATTAAGTGTTGAGGATTGTTCATGTTTAAATGATCATATGATGAATATTTGTTAGAGAAAGAAAAATGTCTTTATAAAAAGGCTATAAAGGATCATATTTGTTATTTGTATAGGAGTTAAAAGACATGAGTGTTATTATGTAATAATGAAACCAATTTACACAGTTGGATGGTACCCGTTGTTTAGTTGTCTTTAATTCTTGCAACATGACCAGAAGCTGATTCAAAATTTCATGTGTATTTCAAATTATTGATTTCTTGACTCCAAACCTCAGTTATGTAGAATAAGTGAATTCCAAGTGATTGCTACTTCGAAAATGTTGTATTTCATTATTATAAAAAATGATTGGATAGTTCATCAGCAACACACAACAATTGTTTCCACCTTGAATAATTCCTTTTATGCTTTGTTAATGCCATTTTCGTTTTTTGGTTATCAGAATGCAGCCTATCTTGCTGAGAAGCAGAATTTACGTGTGACCGATGCAGTCCTTGATGCTTTACAGAAAGCAAAACCAAGATCACATAAAGTTATGATTCAGTCAACTCATAGCTCTGTGCTTAAAATATTCAAAGATAAATCCAAATTTGAAAGGGTTTACAAGGTTGATGAGAACATTGGTGGCGCAGCTGACTCAGCCACTGAGGACATCAAAACATTTGCTGATGCTGTGGTTATAGGAAAGGCATCTGTTTTTCCTGAAAGTTCAGCCTTTCTAGTTAACTCTACAAATATTGTGGCAAGGCTAAAATCATTTAAGCTCCCAGTTTTTGTAGAAACTTTCAGCAATGAATTTGTTTCTCAAGCATGGGACTACTACTCAGATCCATCCATTGAAATAAATTCATTTGTCATTGGAACCAAGGTTAATGGAATTATTACTGACTTCCCCAAGACAGCAAATAGATACAGGAGTAAGTTGAAACATATCAACCTTTACTTCTTCAACTAGAGATTTTTTAAAATTGACATCACTTAGTCCTTTGTGTTGGTACTTGGTACAACTTGAAAGCTCAAAGTCAAAGTCTATGTGGTTTAAGAAAACATTTTTCTGTTTTCATAAATAATTACAAAACTGTCACCTTATGTTTACTTTATTTCCTGTTTTTACAGATGTATAAAACATAATGAAAATAAGGTAACAATTTTGTAATTATTTATGAAAATAAGAAATGAAAGCAGAAAATATTTTCTCAAATCATACGTCCCTTGTTTTACATGATATTAATGAGACCTGGGCTCATCAGTGATGACACTAATTCTTCATACTATAGTAGGCTAGTAGCAGAACTGTGCATAAAGCAAAGTGCAAATTGATAATTTTATTTGGATGTAATGCAATTTTTTGTAGTCTACAGTTCTTCATTCATGATCATTGCCAACATAGTTATTGCTTGCTAGGTTAAGCTATTAATGTAGAAATACCCATGCCACCATACAAGTTTTTTAGGTCTTACTATATTTTCTTTGGTTTTTTCATTTCTATTATGTGCCTAATAAAAACAATTCTGCGAAAGAACTAATAACTGTTTGTCTGAATCTATTATTGCCCCATTTCTGACTTGATTGTTGTTCTACTTGTTGCAGGGAACTTGTGCTTAAAGCATGGCAAAGAAGCACCTTATATGAGCCCTATTGAACCTGGCAAACTTTTTAAACAAATTTCTAACTTGTACCTTCCACCACTTCCCCCTCCACTCCCAGTCTTGACTGATAGTAATGTGACAGAGGCACCTTTGCCTGGTGTCTCTGGAAGAGTTCCAACAAGTACCAAAGCTGCTCCTGGAGTAGGAGGAATAGCTCCAGCCCCCATCACAGCATAAAGAAATGTAAACAAGAAAACTAAGTGTGGCATCCATGCATGCCATAACCTTGTGAACTCCATATATAGTTGGAAAAGGAATTAAAGGATTTCTTTCTCTGATAAGTATTTTTTTTATTAAATTGAACATTAGAGCTATTATGATGTAGTTGCTATTGTAATGATCCATAGTGTTTCTTCATTATTAGTTACATTCATTTGGACTGTAGAGATTATTTTTTATTGCTAGTTGCTTCTAACAAGTGCAAAACAATTACAATACACTACATTTGATGTTGAAGCAAAGCTGAACTAGTAATATATATATATATATAAAGATTTTTACTATCACATTTAAAAAAAATATATTAATCTATTAGTAAAACAAATCAATTACAATTGAAATTATAAATATAACATACAAAAATAAGGCATGCATTTTTCGTTAAATTGTTTGTACATCATTCCTTGCAATGTCTCATCATTCCCCACGATATTAGAGATTAATATCAAGTTGGCTTAATAGTGAAGAAACCAAGGAGAAAGAAGAAAAGTTGTGAGTTTGAATTATGACTAATATTTATTGATAAAGAAAACATATTTTTAATATTAATCTATTACTTAAACAACTCAATTAAAACTGGTATTATGAATATAAAATAAGTTAAAAAATTAATTAATAAATTCACAAACTATCACAAATTGGGTTAAAATTTTTTATAGTTTGTGAATTTATTAATTCAATTAAATTAAACAATTTTCCCTCCTTCTAGTCTCCCCAATTTTTAGGAAAGTTAAAATTTATTAAGAGGGATTTAGACCACCTCCATTTTCTTTCCTTTTCTTTTACAAATTTTAAGATATGAGAAATAATGGATGATGTGATGAAAGGAGATAGACATTAAAGAAATATTATGATATAAATTATTACCTAAATGGCACAGCTCTTTTTTGTTATTATCCTTGTTTCTTAATTTTTATATTGTCATTCAATAAAATATGTTGTATGTTTGTTAATTTGTATAATAATTATCTTAAAAAATACTTATAATATTTTTAATTGATGGACTATGTAAAAAAAAAAAAACTAACATTATGTAGCTATTAAATTTAAAAATTAGGGGAATTTATTGTTGGGTAATCTCAGACTCTCAAATATCAAATCAAATGCGGAAGCTGAAATCAAAAGAGGAGTGAGAGAGACAATCAGAATTTGTTTTATGTGAGAAACTTCCTCAATGTGAGAAAAGAAAAACTCACAGGACCAAGTCCAGTATCAAAATCCACTATAACAAATATGGGTTACAATGAATCAAAAACACACCAATGTGGTGGTACAATTAACCTCTCCAACAATGGTGGTCACTCAAACGAAACCTAGAGTGTTTCACTCAAACTCTCTAAGAATCTCTCAAATATGCAAGCACAGAGGCTTGCTCAAATATGACCCTCAAGACTGTCATTTGAGGCTCTCAAATTTCTGTGTGTTTTGCCTCCACCCTTACTCATCTATTTATAGGATGAAATGGGTTGGGCCTAAGCCATCAAATCAAAAAAGATTATATCTTATCAAATAAAAGATATCTATCAACTAAAAACGGAAATTATCCAACAAATCTCCCCCTTCCGTTTTTCAGTGAGACCGAGATTCTTCAACTTCAACATCCCGGCCTTCTTTCTCGGCTTCAATGTGCCAAATTCATCAGTTCGGCTCCTTCACAGCAATCTTCAAATTTCCATGCTGGTACCGGCTTGGACATCATATCGGACCAGTTCAAATCGGTGTGCACTTTGCCAAGTACTCTGCAACGTACTCGGCCTCGATCGTCCATAGTGTCACACAATTCTGCAATCTTGATTCCCAAGAGACTGTTCCTCCAACAAATCTCATCAAATATCCCAAAGTCAATTTTCTCGAGTCAGAATCTCCCCCTAAGTCGGCATCCGAGTAGCCTTGCATCTCGGCCAACTCATTAGTCTGGTTTTCATGCAGGGAATTCATCACGTCCTGCATTTCCTTCTTGGGGTATCTCGGCTGTTCTTCTTCAGCCGCTGGAGAACTTGGTTGATCACCCCGGTTCTCTTCATCAACTCGGACCTCAATATCTCAGTCCTCATCAGCTTCTTGCTAGAGATCATCATCAGTTTCTCCCCCTGCTTCAGTTTGCACAAGAGGGACAGGTTCTTCACCTCGGACTGAAGAGCCGGGTTCTTCACATCTGACAGTAACCTGGTCTTGGGGCTTCGAGATATCATGAAGAGTCTCATCTTCATGAAAGATCACATCTCGGCTTCTCACTATCTTCTTCTTGATAGGATTCCACAATCTGAACCCAAACTCGGCTTTCAGCGAACCAAGGTAGATGTATTCCTTCGTCTTCTCATCGAGCTTTGCCCTTTCATCTTCAAGGATATTCACTAAAGCTCGGCATCCAAACACCTTTAGGTGATCATAGGTCACTTTTCGACCTGTCCAGACTTCTTCAGGAATGTCTTCTTCAAGTGGTCTTGATGGTGACAAATTAATCAAGTCAACTGCTGTTCTGACGGCTTCTCCCCAATATGCTTTTGACAATCGAGCATTGAATAGCATACTTCGGACCTTTTCTTTAATAGTCCGGTTCATCATCTCGGCAAGTCCATTTAACTGCGGAGTCTTGGGAGGCGTCTTCTCAAATCGGATCCCGGCTTGTTTACAATAAGCATCGAAGGGACCGCAATACTTACCACCATTATCAGATCGAACCACTTTCAACTTCTTGTCAGTCTCCCTTTCCACCATCGCGTGGAATTCTTTGAAACATTGGAGTACCTGGTCTTTGGTCTTCATCAAATAAACCCACACTTTGCGGGAATGATCATCAATGAAAGAAACAAAATACAGAGCTCCACCGAGTGATCTTTCGGTCATGGAGCATACATCTGTATGGACGAGGTCAAGAATCCTCTTGCGTCGTCTGGGCTGATCTGGTCTCACAAACGAAACCCGGTGCTATTTTCCAGCTAGGCAGTGCGAGCAACTCTCTAGCACTTGGCCATTCAACCCGGTCAATAGTTCTTTCTTACCCAACATCTAGAGTCCTTTCTCACTCATGTGGCCAAGACGTTTGTGCCACAACTCCAGGCAATATCTATCTCGGACAAAATTGGTTTCTTCACCAATTGTCTTTCCTTGCATCACATACAAGGAACCATCTTTCTTTCCACGAGCCATAACCAAATTTCCCTTGGCCAGCTTCCATATACTTTCTCCAAAGTAGTTTACTAACCCGACGTCATGCCTACCGAGATTAAATTCAAACGCATGTCAGGTACATGCCTCACATCTTTCAACAGAAGTCGGCACCCGACATTTGTTGTCAGGATTACATCACCGACACCAACAATCTTGCTGGTCACCTGATTTCACATCTTCACGACACCATAATCTCCCTTCCTGTAAGCGGAGAAGAATACCTCATGTGGGGTGACGTGGAACGAGGCACCGGAATCAACAATCCAAGTGCAGTCATCATGGGTTATGTTCAACATTTCCTCACTGAGGAGGAATATCTCGGTATTCGGGTTAGAAGCCACAACTGTAGTGCTCGTATCATTCTTCTTCTGGGGAACAATCTGATCTGGCTTCATGCAGCCATTCTATTCATCATTTTGCAAGGCCCAGCAGTCCGGCCTCTTGTGTCCTACCTTCCCACAGTAGAAGCACTTCAAATCATGTTTTGACCTAGTCCGGCCTCTGGACGTATCTCGTCCACCTCGACTCTTGCCACGACCCCGAGAGTCGGTCTTTCCTCGATTCTCAGCAACGTTAGCCTCAAACGTGCTAGATACACCTCGTTCTCTTCTCCTGGCTTCTTCATTTAGGAGACTGTCTGTCACGACATCCATCGTCAGTTTTCCTTCTAGAACCGAGTTGCTCAAAGTCACCACCAAAGTATCCCAGCTTTCCGGTAGCGAACTCAGCAACAGCAAAGCCTGCATCTCGTCATCAATCTTCATGTTGGCTTTGGACAGTTGATTCACAATCCCTTTGTAGGTGTTGAGGTGCTCAATCATACTCATGTCGTCCTTGTATTCTAGCTTCACAAGCCGCGAACCAGGTGTGCTTTGTTCCTGGGAGTCTTCTTCTGAATCATGGATTCTAACTTGTTCCACAATTCGTACGCGTTCGTGAACTCGGACACGTGCTCAAAGAGGCTTTTGTCAATGTATTTTCTGATCGTGGCCACGGCCTTCCGACTCAGGATCTCCCAATCCTTGTTCGACTTCCCAATCGGCTTTTCTTCAAGAACAATTGGATCATATAAATCCTTGCAGATAAGATGATCCTCCATCATCTACCTCCAATAGTTGAAGTTATCTGCAGTCAATTTGAACATATCTCCGTCATGAGTTATGCCACTGGTCTCCATCTCGGCTCCTTCAAAACCCTCGAACCAGGCTCTGATACCACTGTTGGATAATCTCGGACCCTCAAATATCAAATCAAATGCGGAAGCGGAAATCAAAAGAGGAGCGAGAGAGACAATCAGAATTTGTTTTACGTGAGAAACTTCCTCAATGTGAGAAAAGAAAAGCTCACGGGACCAAGTCCAGTATCAAAATCCACTATAACAAATATGGGTTACAATGAATCAAAAACACACCAATGTGGTGATACACTCAACCTCTCCAACAATGGTGGTCACTCAAACGAAACCTAGAGTGTTTCACTCAAACTCTCTAAGAATCTCTCAAATACGCAAGCACAGATGCTTGCTCAAATATGGCCCTCAAGACTGTCATTTGAGGCTCTCAAATTTCTGTGTGTTTTGCCTCCACCCTTACTCATCTATTTATAGGATGAAATGGGTTGGGCCTAAGCCATCAAATCAAAAAAGATTATATCTTATCAAATAAAAGATATCTAATAAACATTATATCTTATCAAATAAAAGATATCTATCAACTAAAAATGGAAATTATCCAACATTTATTTCACAATTTTTTTATTCCTGGAAATATTAAATATAACATGAGAATATTATTCCTTATCAATTTTTTAAACATATATTTAGTTATATTTTAATATTTCTGAGAATATCTTTTAAAATTTAAATAATTTAAATAAGAAACACAATAAAAAAGAAACTACTGATATTTTAAGAAATAATTTTCCTGGAAATATTTCATTTCCGTCCTTTTTCATGGAAATAAAAGTATAAAAAGGTATGATAAAAATGAAAATTATTATATTCATGAGAATCAAACAATACTCGATAATTAACTTTTCAAAACTTGTAACAAACATAGATATACAATATTACATTTCTGGAAATGAATTTTTATTTCGTGAAACAAACAATCTAAAAGTAGTTTAGTTTCAACGAATTTTTTTTTGAACATTAATTGATGGACAAACCTTTTATTATCCACATATATGGTCCTTGGAATAAATAATAAAAAAGACATATTTTTTTTTCCTTCTCGACATATTTTCCTTAGTTATTATCCATGGATTTCTGTGTCAATAATTTTGAATGGGCCAAAGAATTTTAAAAACATAATTTTAAAAATTTACAAAAGATTTGTCCAAAATCAAAAGTTGCTATCTGATTTTTTCATTGAAAACTTCGTAATGTTGATCTTCTTATACATTAGATTATTAACGTAAACAGCCTTTTTTCCCCTCAGGTACAGGATATTATAGGCTACGGTAAGGTATTTTACTAATTTTTAGTTTTTTTTATTAGTTGAAAAAAAATTATTTGATAAATAAGTTTTTAGTAATTTATTAGTATTTTTAATATTTTTTTAACGTTATTTGAAGTAGCATATTTTAGTAATTTTTTCAACATACTAACTTTTAACTTTTTATATTTTCTTCCATTTTTTATTCAATATATTTATATAATTTTTTAATTATCCTTTTTAAATGAATCATGATTTTATTTTATTTTTGTCATTTTATATTTTAATTACTTTAAATATTAATTTTATCAAATACTTATAATTTAATAAATTAATTTAGTTTTTAACTTTCAATTATTAACTAGCTTTTTTTTACATAGCCAGTGTTTTTCTGAATAACTTGTGATGACTTTAATTTGCATGTTGATATATATTTGCAATTGCCACAATTTTGGGAAACTTGGTCAACTAGTTTTCATAATGAAAATCATTCTTGTAGAAGTCCTTATCTTTAATTTCTTTCAACTTTTGCTGAGAAAGTGTTTTATTTTATGTTGATTAATTATTTATGTACACTTTAGTTAAAAGGGAAAGACGGTAGAAATTTCCGAGGAGAAAAAGGAAGAAATACCTTATTTGATTAAAAAATCAATTTTACTATTATATCTTAAAAATTATTAAATAAAATTATTAAATTAAAAGATTAATTAAATTAAATTAAAAAATTTTACCTCCTTTAAGTCTCCCCAAATTTCCGGAAAGTTAAAGTTTATATAATTTATTTTCGTTCCTCGCCATCCTTCCTTTAAAATCAAATATAACTATCTGAAAAACTAAAAAACTAACTAATAATTGAAAGCTAAAAACTAAAAAATTACTTTATTAAGTTATAAATATTCATTAAAATTAGTTGTTGAAATAACTAAAAAATATAAAATAATAATAATAAATCATTGTTTAAAAAATAATAAATTATGATTTTTAAAAAATAATAAAGAAATTAAATAAATGTATTAAATATAAAAAATGAAAAAAATGAAAAATTAAAAGTTAAAATCTAGTGTTTTAATATATACTGCTTCAAATAATGTTTCATAAAAAATTAAAAATTACTAAGAAATTATTAAAGAAAACTTATTTACCAAACAAATAAGCAAACTTTTTATTTAATAAAAATACTAAAAACTAACTAAAATTTCGCTTAAACATAACCATTTTATACCATATTATAGTTGACTACATATATATGGCATTATCGTGCTGATTGAAAATTATGATTTCCAATTTTAGGTGGATGGTTAAATGGGGATTTCTAATTTTAAAGCAACTCCCATTTTTCTCAAACTGAAACTATGAATAAATTGTAGAAACTTCAAGTAATGTTAATCCACTTTACTTCAACAATTATAACTTTTGACCACTAATAAAGGTTCCGGGTAAATCGTTTTTGCACTTTAAGTTGATCACTGCCAATTAAAAGTAATTTGAGACCCTCTAGGAACAAATAAATGTGGCAATTCAGCAAGTGGTGGTGCCTAATAGGTCAACTATTCAGAAACTGCCTTCATATCCACTTTCCGTTTAGTCATAGGCTAAATGCATTCTCAATATATATCTCAAGACATGCATGAAGTTGATTCCTTCAGAAAAATAGCAAATAGTAGAAAACAAAATGTTTGTGCAAGTTGATCATTACCTCAAATGAATGTCACATCGACATGTTTCTGTGTTTGTTTTTAAAGCAGACTCACGAAAGTCTACGAGACTAAAATATCAATGTAATATGCTATGTTAATCAAATACATTATTAGGGACCACTGTGGAGAACTGTGGTTTTTTCCTTTGCATCTAATATTGGTTTCTGCTCAGTCCTTCATGAAGAATTATGGGCAATATATATATATATATATATATATATATATATATATATATATATTGGCATTGAGATATAGCTGATAGGTTGGTAAATTATGAACTATCTTTGGACAGTCATTTACGAGTTTTTATTTATTTATTAAGTTTTGCTTTGAATTCCTTATGTCGTGATGACTGATGTATCCGGTGTTTTCAGACTCGGACCGACCCGACCGGTCTGACCGGGAACCGGACCGGATCGGTTGCTCAGTTGGATCGTCTATGTTATCAAATCGCTCCAAACCGTTCGACCCGACCGGGTTGAGATCGACCCACTGACCCACCAACCCAGACCGGGTCAACACTTTTCCCCACTCATCGGCGCCGTTTCACTTCACGGATTTTAGGTTTCTTCCTCTCTCGCCCGGCACTGCAGCGCCGCAGCAGGCTAGCTTCGGACTCCGCCGTTTCCTTCATCCCGTCGCGACTTGGTCCTGCCGTGAGCCCATGACTTCGTCACTCCCGTCGTGATCGTGACTCGTCGTGCTGTTGCTGCTGCTCCGCTTCTTTGTTTTGCAAATCTGGTAGTTCTATTAGGTGGGGATCACTCTCACCAGCTTTACATTTGTTTTTTCTTTATTTCTTTTCGACCCATCTTCTCATTTGCTCTTCCAACAACACTATCTCCCTCGTCTCCATTTCTCTGTTTCTTTTTAGATAGATGGGGTTAGAGAGAGAGTTTTTAAAATTGTAGGGTGTTTGGACACAACTAAGGACTAAGATTGTGAGTTTGTGTGGGGTTCTCGGTAAGACTGTCAGCTTGTGGGGTTTTCGGTTTTTGATTGACTGTTGTCTTGCTCTCTGCTCAGACACAGAGAAAGAGAGAAGGGTAAGTAAGTGTAGGTTACAACTGAGGAGAGAGAAATTAAAAAAAGGAACAGAAGGCCACTCGTGGGGTCTCGCAAAAGGAATGCTGAAAATTGGTGTATGTGTAATTGTGCATCCCCTACCCAAACTTCTTTTGTTTCTTTGTTTTTTATGCCTTGCCTTTTCATAATTTTAATTCAATTCCTTTTTTATTTTCTCATGCTCTATTTTGGTTGCCCACTCCAGCTTTTTCTTAGTGGACCATTCACAATGACACAATTGCCTTATAAACTTCTATAATATATATATCTTCAATCACCGTAAGGACTTCAAGTTGAATGTATAGTTAATTGCAAACACTACTAAAATTACTTTTGCAAACTGGATGTTCTTTGGACTTTGGAGAATATTAAACACTTGTAAAAGTTGTTTTTCCACTCGAAGACCTTATGTCATATTGTGTATAATTAGAACAATGAACACATACACTTTTTGAATAAAATTTTTAAAAAATAATAAATATTGTTTTAATTATTAGTTTTGGGTGATATATGGCATATTTGCTTATTAGTTTGTAAAACCTATTACTAAAGTATGTGTAAAAACATGTATCAATGATTTTTTAATAATTTTAAGAAATTATCATGCGGAGATCAATCAGTAATCTATTGGTTCAACCACTAATTAGATTATACGGGTCAATCAGTAACCCACAGGTTCGACCATTGACCGGGTCATGTGGGCCAATCAGTGACCCACTGGTTCGACCACTGACCCAGTAACCCAGTATCCTGACCAGTTCGGTCACCGAATTGATTTTTAAAACATTGGTTTTTTAAGGCATCCAGAGTGTTTTGCTCTAGTGTCTTTGTCTTTCACAAAAAAAAAAAAAGAAATCAAATATACTATTTTCATTCATTGAATAGCCATAAAAAGCACGACAGATGAATATAATTATTTTACATTTTATTTTTTTATGGAAAATTCAAAATTTTCATTTGCACACATGTTTAAGCCGCACTATTTATTTAGAGTCAGTCTAACGATTAAATTTAAGCTAAAATACATATTTAGTTTTTATGTTTTAATTTTTTTCAATTTGATTCTCTATATTTTAAAAATTTGTTTTAGTTTCTAATATTTTTTAATAATTTCAAATTAATCATTGTTGTCAATGAGTAAACGTGACGTAACTAATACATATACACATTTTTTTTTATGGAAGAGTCATTTTTGTCTTTAATGTTTTTAAGAAAGGTTTAATTTAATCCTTCATCGTAAACAAAATTAAAAAGGATGAAATTAAACCCTTCTAAAAAAAATTAAGGACAAAAATGATATTTTCAAGAAATATGTGCATCTATTTCTGTTACGGCGGCACATTTTAAACGATCGATAATAATGACTAATTTGAAGTTATTCATACATGCTATAAACTAAAAAATAAAAGTTCTAAAACACATTATTAAACTGAAAAAAACTAAAACATAAAAAATAAAATATGTATTTTAACCTTAAATTTATTTTGTCAACACGTCTCTGATAGAAAAAAGAGTTAATAATAAAAATAATAATCATTACAATTAATATAGTGTAATAATTGTTATTACCTAAATCAAATATTAAGTCTCATGTTTAATTCTCACTACAGTGCAACGCTATCTAATAAAATTAAAATATCAAAAAAGCTTTGTTGAACAAAATCAAGAAATCTGAATTTTGATGATTAATTGATTTCAAATAATTATTAAAAAAATATTTTATGATTATTATCAATTAGGTGTGTGACTACATGCACAGAATATCTCCTTGTTATATCATTTATCAACAGAATTTGACTTTTCAAACTGTTGTTAAAATTATTTTTTAGTTGCTATCAAAAAAAGAAAAAGGGGAGAATGGGAGGGGTGAAAGACAAGAACGTGATTATGAATGTGACTAGTAATAATAAAATAAACAAAGAGAAAATTGTACGTTTACTCATTGACTCCAATTTTGCATTCGAGGTATTCTCTTGTTGTCTTTTGGGGGCTACTGTCCTAGTAGTAATTGATAATGTTGGTGAATAATAAAGTGAGATAATAAAAAAATGTTATTTTAATTTTGAGGGCTATTTTAAAACATGTGTATACATTGTTTTATATAAAAAAAAAGTAAGAATAATTCTATATAATATTACATATAATGCTGAGAAAAAATTGTTATACACTGATTATATAAATTTTTTACAATATTAAATTGTTATCTAACTATTATGAATGATATATTTGTTTGGAAAAAATATTTAAAATTTGTTAATATTTTAAAGATTATTCATATTGATGATAATTTTTTTTAAAAAAAACATATACTAACATGATAAAAAGTCATTCAAAAATAATTAAAAATTTATTAATTTTTAATATAATTTAAATATAAATATGAAATTAAATAATAATATAAAATTGTTTTAAACTATCCATACATAAACGTGATTTCTTTTCAATTATGTATAACGCTCCGTTTGGAATCGTCATTGTTGGCCCCGCAACTGACGTATTCATGCAGGTGGTGCCATTTATTGGACCGTACTCTTCTTGGCTCAAGCTAGTTATAGTTAGCCGTTATCCTTCAAAAGGGAACAAAATTGTGTAGCACATTTAAAAAAATTAACATATTTTTTTATCAGGTTAAATTTATATTCATCTTATCAAATATATAAGTCTTATTTTCTATTTAATAGATTTTATTTTTAAATTAGTGAGACTTTTATAAATTTAACTATCATAAAAGTTTTTTTGTACAAAATATATGAAAAAGAGAATTGAATTGTTTTCTTTACAATATTTTAGTCAAAATTATAATGTAGATTCTTTGTTTGGGGTAAAATGAAGCCAAATGAATTAGTAAAGTAGGAAGGCGTGATTGAAATATTAAATTTTCACCATTTAGATGAAAGGAAAAATAAGAAGAAAACTTACTTTTATTAGGACCTTTTCTTTTACTGAACTTTTATAGGACCTAGAAAAATACTTTTCTTTCAAATTGATATGAAATAGAGAAAAATAATCTCTTTTATTTTAATTTCTTAAAAAATCAAATAATGTTTTATAACATATTTTTTTAAAAAAAATAAACAATCATATGTTAAAAATAACTTAGTAAATATATTAAAAAATTAATTAGTTTGAAAATATTTTTATCTAGTTCCTTTTCATTAAGAGAGAAATGACTATTTTTCTTATTATTATTCATCTAAAAAATATAATTTTCTAATTTATTTCTCTTTATTTTATTAATTATATTTTTTTCCAATTTCTTTTCTCTTTATTTCACCTTGTATAGTATATATATATATATATATATATATATATATATATATATATCACACAAGTACACAACGAACCTAGTCAGTTGCCACTCATAGTAAGCTGACTAAAACTCTCGACTTTTTCTCCGGCAGGCTTTGCCGGAACATCACCGGAAACAGAAACTTCACTGGAATGTGGAAGCCATGTGCCGTTCCCCGTGCTCTTTCTCTGCTTCTTCTTCTTCTTCTTCACTCGGTGCTGGCTCTGGTCTCTGCAAAATTCACTAACAGTACCACTTGGAACACTCTCACAGTGTTCGTGTCTCATTTCATTCTTCTTTCTCTTCCTTCTGTTTTTCGCTTCTTCATATGTTTATGAGAAAATGCACCAAAAAAATAAATAATAATAATAATAGGAATATTTGTTCGAAGCTTGACTTAGCTTGTTTAGTGTTCCTTTTGTTGGAAGGAGGATATTTTGGAAGGGAAAGGTTTAGAGAAATTTGGAGGAAGAGAACTCTTTAATACTACTCAATTTTTACTCACTTTTTGGCTTAATACAAATGGTAGAAACCTCACCTATTTATACTAGTAGCACCTCCATAACCAATGGCTAGGATTGTGCCAACACAACTTTAATCTAATGGCTAGAAATCATCCTCTAGAATTCTCTAGCCTAGATATTTCTAAGGTAAGTTTCTAGATGCTAGATACTTTTCATGGTAGTTTCTAGGTACAAGATATTTTTAGGGAAATATCTAGAGTAGATAGCTTCTAGAATTTTGGTCTTTCTTCCTAGGCTTTCTAGATTTTGGGCCACTTAATAATTCCTAAAGAAATTGGGCCAAATTCAATTAAATCCAAAATTAAGTTTATTTATTCAACACCCCCCCTTAAACTTGATTTTGTAACTCCAAGCAATCTTCTCATCTTGACAAAGTCTTCACTCTTGAGTGGCTTGGTGAAGATATCTGTTGCTTGCTCTTGAGACTTCACATACTTTATGTGCACCTCCTTCCTTGCAATGCACTCCCTTATATAATGGTAGCGTGTGTCAATGTGTTTGCTTCTGTCATGGAACACTGGATTCTTTGCTAATGCTATTGCAGATTTATTGTCAACATAAATATTGGTTGGCTCCTCTTGTTGCATATTCAGCTCTTTAAGCAAGTTCCTCAGCCAAATAGCATGGCAGACACATGATGTAGCTACAACATACTCTGCTTCACAAGTAGACAGAGTGACAATAGGTTGTTTCTTCGACATCCATGTGAAAGCAGTATCTCCCATGAAGAACACAAATCTAATGGTGCTTTTTCTATCGTCCGTGTCTCCAGCCCAATCACTATCACTATACCCAGCAAGTTTATATTCATTAGAAGATGAATATAACAAGCCAAGGTCGATAGTACCTTTAATGTAGCGAAGAATTCTCTTTGCAGCTTTCAAGTGTGTAGTAGTTGGAGACTCCATGAAGCGACTAATGAATCCAACAGCATAGAGGAT
>PYAF01002320.1:451974-473571 GCA_007407185.1 Glycine tomentella
TAATGAGCAATCAAAAAATTTTGAAAATCTAATATTAAATTCTTTTCAAATTGTTCATGAGACTCATTTTTATGTAATTTTTACCTAGTTTGACCTCTTTATATTTCTTATATTAGTTGTGACCATAATTTTCATGTAAGTAAATTTAATTGAATAATTTTCATATCTCAAATTAGTAAAAAAAAAAATAGTTCAAATTCATGTTTTACAATAAAAAAATTGTTATTATTTTAAAATAATCATTTTGACTTCGCTTTATAAATATAAATATAAAGGATCAAATTAAACAAAAACTAAAACATAAAATATCAAACATGTAATTTATTCTAATATATATGTAAAATTTGTACATTTATGCTAAAATTGGACGTGTTATATAGTTTGCATTTTTTTAAAAACAAAACTACAGTAATCCATGAGGAATTTCTTATAGATTTCAACATGTGAAATTTTCTGCAAATTTATAATTGGGAGAAATCTTACCTGCGAAATTGAAATTCAATTTAGGTGAGTATTTTTTGCAAGCGATATCCCATTCTTTATAATTAAAATGACAGATTTAGTTTGTTACTTACTTTTAGGGGTGTTTGCGGATACGGGTCACTCGTAAACCCGAATCGATCCGAACCAATCTGAACAGTTTGGATTTGGTCATTTATATATTTGGATCAAAACCGAATCGAACCGATCAAAACCGTTCATGTACGGGTTGGGTCACGGGTTTAGATTTACAGATCCGTTGATCCGATGACCCGATCCGTGAACCCGTAATAATAATATAAATTTTATTATTTATATATATATATATATATATATTAAAAATTAAAAAAATAATTTAACAATAAAAAAATATATGATATTGTAAATGTTTAAGATTGCATTCAAAAATAAGATAGAATATTTTTTAATATTGCATTAAAAAAAAGGATAGAATATTTTTAAGATTGCATTGCATAATATAATAGAATATCTTTAAAATTACATTGGATAATATGATAGAATATATTTAGGATTGCATTCAAAAATTGGTTAAAATCATATCTTTAAATGAGTATAAATAGAAACATATTTTGGTGTTCATGTATGCATTCCATTCCAAATAATATTAGAGAGTTTATGTTTGCATCATTGAGAGAATTGTTGAGATCATATAGAAGCGTTTGACATGTTTGATTCTTCAACTCTCTTATTTCATTTTTATATTTGTATAAAATATCAATTAATTTTTGTGCTAACGGGGTTGTGTTTAAATTTTTAGAATTGTTTGGTTTGGCTTTAAATACTGCTAATATTGGGTCTCCAAGTGTTGAAACTGCAAGTGCTGGAACTTCTTAATGTATTACTTTTAGGTATATTGTTGTTTGTTTCACCTTTTTTTTTCATATATTGTTTACCATGTTTATAATATTAATGAATCATATTTTGTTTATTTGTTTGTTTCAGCAAATACGGTTGCTAACAAAATTGGTTATAACAAAACTTGGTTTGTAAGATTCAGTTGTGATTTAGACTATTATAGTAAATATTGTTCACAAATCTTTTGTTTTAATTTATATTATAAGTCTATTTTATAATATTATGTTGATGGTATTAAATGAATCAATTTTACTATTTTCATACATTTGATAATATTGTGTTAATTGTATGAGATATTTGAAAGAATCGTGATATAAAATAGTAGTTCTAAAAAAAATTTAAATGGGTAACCCGGTGATCCGAACCGAACCGAACTGTTCATGAACGGGTTGGGTTGGGTTGGGTTTTAATTTTTTTTTTGAAAATTGAACCGAACCGAACTGATCAAATTTGATTGGGTTGAGTCCTAAATTTGACCAAAACCGATCCGAACCGACCCGCAAACACCCCTACTTACTTTTAATTAAAATGACAGATTTTTATAATGAAATACAAGAGAATATTACTTCCTAGCATCTATCCCAGGTTTTGTTACTCACTTTTAATTAAAATGACAGATTTTTTTATAATAAATACAAAAGATAAAATAAAAAAAGATATCGATTGACTAGATTTTTTACGTGATTAGGATGAAAATAAGTCATCTCAGACTTTGTGTATATAAATCTGATTTGTTATAAAATATTAAAATTTGGCTTGTTAGCTTATCAAAGACCTTTTTATAGGTATAACTTGACATCTTTAAAAATCAGATATGATCTATTAGCTTATTTGAATGTCTTTTTATTTTAAATATTTATTTTATTTATAATATAAAATTATTAACTTATTAAGATATTAAATATAAAAATATAATGTAGATATATTATTATGATTATATACAAATGAATAAACAGAATAACCTATCAGTTTAATAGATTTTTTTATATGTTTAAATTTATATAATCTATTTAACTAAGTAATTTAAAAAAATAATTAAATCTATACTTCTTATTAATCAGACCAAATCAAGCTTTAAATAAACCATAGGTCTCTATGAGAGGGCCTGCCTATTCTTATTGCTATATATGTGATGATGTTAATTGACTCAAATGAATTTGAGTTTTTTTCCCACTTCGTCATGCTTTTGTTCCAGTGATGTCATTAATTAAATTGCAATGCTCTATTTGAAGGAGTCCATCTTCTCTCCACGAAGTTGCTTTGTTGGCTTAGCATCATGATAATTGAGTTAATCATTTTTTAAGGATTAATGGTATTTGTCACCCTTTAATTATAAATCAATTTAGAAATTATTGAAATAAATGTATTTCTTTCATTAACGCAGTTTTTAGAGTTTTAAGTAAAGTCTATGTGTGTAAAAATAATATATTAAAGTCTATGTAACTCAAATTTTGAAAAGAAAAAAAAAATACAACAAAAGAATGCTTGATATTGTTGGTAAATAACAGCTCGCAAACACATTTATTGACTTCCATGACAAGCTCCTTGACCACGCAAAACAAACAAGTTTTTTTTTTTTTTTTTGGATAGAAATTCTTTCCACTTTGAATAGCACATTTATTGAATGCAAATCCTTTCAACATATGTGTAGGTACTTGCGTGCCGCAAGTGCACATTGTAGAGCCTTAAAAAGATTTTTATATTATTAGTATGTTATAATTATAAAAAAATATGTTTTATATTAATATGTACTTAATTTTTAACTTTTACTATACTGCCATTGATCCTCCTAGTTATGGGTCTTTTGAAATATTTCCGTGGCTTGCATTTTATTTTTTTGGTTTGGATTAAAGTTTTATTCTAAATTTTACGATATGCTTGTTTTTAAGATAACTTATTTTAAAATATAAGTGGTGTAATTGAATTCGGATTTGATTTTTAATTTCGTGTGTATATGAAAGAAAAAAAAAGTTAAGAAATATAAATTTCTTAAAATAAATCTACATATTTAGATATTAATATTTAACTCTCGATTACAAATACTTCACACCTAAAAATTCATTCGATAATGAAAATGAAAAAAGAAAAAAAATCTTCAGCCACCTTCCACCCCCACAAGAATCACGTCAGCTTGCCGTCACGTCACCTTATCATTTGTATCCAGTTCATTGAACAAAACCTAATTAAGGGGACTGATCGAACAAGCGCAATGAGGAAACTATTAGAGAGCACTTTCTTCGTTTTGTTTGTAAATTCTTACTATGGAAATATCACTGAATTGAAAAGGTGACTGCCATATAATATTCATTGAATCAATCTTCAAATTCTTTTGATTTCCTCCAAATGAGGCTTTGAACAGATGGTGATGAATGATTTGACTCGGATTTGTGGTATCTGTTTGATTATCTCAAGAATAATTAATGAAGACAGCAATTCGTGATTAAGATAGTTATTATGTATTTTTCAGTGATTATATAAGAATTTTTCATTGTAAGGGACATCTATTTCATTATAGCAAATCATTAATCATTCGCATACCCAATTAATATATATATATATATATATATATATATATATATATATATATACACATATATACATATATAATATTCTTTTGTTATATTAATTACAATGAATATAATTTATCTAAGATACAAAATTTGGAGGAACCACGTAGCTTATGGATTCTTAGCACATGTATATCATTTTGAGTTCTTAGTTTTGTGTTTATAATTGTGTTATATACTTAAAAAAATATTTTTTTGGCTCATAATAATTTTATGTAATTTAAGTAAAATGATTTCTCATTAAAGATACTTGTGCTTTATAAAAAAAAAATTAGAATAAACAATAATAATAATGATCATCATGATAATGATGATGATAAATGTGTTAACAATAATAACAACAATGATAATAATTATTATTATATCTTCTATTTCTTTCTTCTACTTCTTCCAATAATAATAATGATAAAGACAACAGCTAGTTCATACTACTCATCATCTTTTTTTAAAATACTAAAATTGTACTTTAGAATATTTAACATGACTAATGGACATGTCTTTTTAGTTAGACATGGTTACAACTTTGAAAAACAGTTAACAATTATCTAGGTGCATCTCACATTATGCACTTAAAATATTATAGAACAAATTAAAGTAACACTATTTTAACTTTTTATCAAATTAAACATAAACTTACTTTTTGTTATTTTCCTCCTCTATTAAAAAAAAAAATAGAAACATTGTACTAACATCTCTTTATATTACACTGACATGTCTTCAACACATCTTCAAAACTTACATCAACATCGTACAAGAACACAAATGTAATAGTTAAAAAAACAAAAAGTACTTGTATGATTATATAAAACTTAAGAGAGTATTGTTATAATTTATTCTTATTATTATTCATCTTATTTAATAATTAATATTTTATTGTGGTACACTTAATTTCTTACATAATTTATCTCATTACAATAATGTTTCATTTTTTTTTTTTGTATTTATCAATATTAAGAAGAAAAAAACATCTTAAAACTTAACATACATGCAAGTCAAGCCAACGTCTTCACATGCATCCTTCCTTGATAAAGTTGACATTAATTAATGTTTCTTTTATGTATAAGCGTTCAATTAAAAAATAATTTGAATTTAACTTTTAGTTACAAATAATTGATTTTTATGAGTGATAAAATATATTTTATATTTTTACGTATCTCTACTTGATTGGATATTCCTCAAGTAATGATTAAATATCACATTAACCAATTAATTAACTCAACCACAATACTTGTCTCGATAAACAATAATTGTTTTCTTACTTTCTTCAAGTTACCCCATTTCTTCAGTAAAACTTAAGCAATTCACCTTCCTTATAACCCTAACAAGCCTTGGCCTATGCCCACCAAGTTAAGAACTCCATTAAAAATTCGATACAAGAACTCTTATAGCATTTCCGATGGATACAATTTAAATAATATATTAAGAGTTATTTATCTTATGTTACTTGAAAGAGATTTTCAATCTAGTGATGAATTTTAAAAAAAATTATCAAATAAAAAGTTACTAAATGATGTAATAATTAATTAAAATTAAATCAATATAATTTGATCTCTTTATATATATATATATATAATTAAAGCTCAATAATGATAATTAAATTACTTCCAATTTATAATTTTTAAGCTTGATAAATATATGTAGTTTTCTTTTATAAATTACAAAATAATCTTATAAGAATACATTACTTGAGAAATTATAAATTAAAACTAGCTTTTGAGTTTTAAAAAGTATAGACAACTTTAATTTTAGATTTAAAACTCTATTTTTTTTAAAACATTAATGTTGCGAAATCGGCAAGTATACCGTTCGTTCAAGTAATAAAGTGATAAGAAAAGATATCGTCTCACGAGGATTGTTTGACCAATTAAATCATAAATCGTATCAATATGTTGGATGACAAAAACAATATTTGAGAGAAATGGATGTGGTGTGTGTACGAAGTGAATTAAAAGCTAATTATGAACATAAAGTATTATAAACAAAATAGATAATGGTTGTACCAAACATAAGCTAATGTAGCTAGAGAAACCCACACTCAATGCTCCTAACATTCTTACATGGATTGTTTACTACATTCATCTATACCAATTACTCAATTCATGCATCTTCATTCAATAATAGTTAAGCCATAATCCCTTAGTGACATTAACCCTTTAACCCTTTTCAACACCCTAATCCCTTAGTAGCATTTATTAGGTTAAGCATTAAATGATGCACTAGAAAGGATTGCAAGCATACATCCCTATCCCTAGGTGATGTAAAGCAAGTCACCACACTTAGTTCCAAGACTAAAGTCCCAATATCCCTATTGTGAACCCTAGCTCTAAGCTCTTAAATAGTTTGATCAGGTCTAAAGAAGAGATGAAGATATTCAAGCAAAGTGTAATGAAATAACATGGCATTAATGAACAATAACATTCAACCTAATCCAAATGAAAGTTACATTGAGTATTTGTCCTAACTACAAAAGAAACTAGCCAAACCTAGTCATGGATGGCCTTGGTACAACAAAAAGAAGCATGCTGCTGATATACAAGGAAGAAGAGGAAGGGAAGAGGGAAGAACCCTCTTTCCTTCACACCGAAACCCTAGAATCAACTCCCAAGCTCTCTTTCTCTTCCTTTTCCAAGTGATTTTCGTGCTGTAAAAGTGCCTTCAAAGCTTTGGGTTCAAGTATTTATATGAGGGTAAATGAAAGTCCAAATCTGTCCTCACAGTTTTCAGAATTACACCATCAGCAGACTCCCACGCTGGTAGCGTGGCAGTCCAGAGCAAAATGCCTCTTTACTTCACCTCCCACGCTGATGGCGTGGCCTTCCACGCTGGTGGTGTGGGTCTCCAGTAAAACTTGCTGTTAGAGGCAGCATCCCACGCTGATGGCGTGGACTTCCACGCTGGTGGCATGGGTTCATCTGCTTCCAAAAAATGCTTGAATCATGTTCCTTCCTGCTATAAAGATGTTCAAATTAGTACAACACATGACAGGAATGGATTCATCAACATTTATCATAATCATATGCAATTCTAAGCTATTTGTCGATGATTTTTGGCTTTTAATAGCTTAAAAAGGACCATATGCTGGACGCATATCAATTAACTTCAAATTTTAATCCCTAAAAGCATCATAAATCTATTAATTTCTGATACACTCCTATTACACTTTGATGTTTATATGAAAAAGAAAGATTTGGTGCTATTCATTTTCGTGCTAAATAAACCGCACTGTTGAAGATTTTTTTCCCTTTACGGTGCTCCACGTGGCAGTCATGTAATGGCTGAGATGGATCCCCTGAACTGCAATCATCATTGCGTTATGCTGACGTTCATAAAAACTCTCAGAACAAACAAACCGAAAGTCTCTCTCTCTCTCTCCTCTCTGCACGCCACCTTCCTATATATACCTTCAACCATTTTCTCTTGTTCCTCACACTTTTCAGTTTTCATCAATAAAATATTATTGGTTTCCACCCTTTCACAAAATGCCACAGAAGAAAGGTTGCAGTTTTCTGAATGAGCCTCGTCTTGTTGCCAGGAAATTCTTGGCACGACCTCAGGTCGAGGGTGTCGGGACTGTTGTTAGAAGAAGCATAGGAAGGTAAGTAATAGCAGAGAATGGAAAAAAAAGTAAGAATAAAATAAAATTTGGGACCCTTTTTTCAATTTGCATTAAAAGTTTGTACTCATTGCAAAGTTGATATCTTTGAGTTGATTTGTTAAGTGGGTTTGATCAGGTTTGAGCTCAAATACTTTGATCCCTTCATTGTGTTGGATGAATTCTCAGGTGATAAGCTCTGTTTTTTGCTCTGTTTTATTGCAAGGGAAAGTGAATGTGTTTGTTTGTATGTTTCCTAAGAATGTGAAATTTTGCAACATTGCAGTTACTGCTCCAGCTGGTTTTCCTGATCATCCCCATAGAGGTTTTGAAAATTGGCCTTTTCTTGGTCATTTGATTTTGTTTTTGAGAAATTTTCTCTGATGAGATATATTGACTAATCTTTCCTTCTTTGTGATGCTGTTTTTTTTTTTTTTTTTTTTTTTTTTTTTTTTTTTTTTAAAACAGGCTTTGAGACGGTCACATACATGTTGCAGGTAGAGGATATTGAATGTTCCAATTCACAGGCTTTTTCTCATACTCAATTTTCCCAATGGCAAACATCTCATGATGCCTATATAACTGTTTGCCATTATTGGACAATTTTTTTTTATTGGTTATTTGACTTTTGTTGAAATCCTTTTTAAAGTTGGATACATATTATTTTAATGGACTAATGGCCATTATAAAGGTGATGCCCAAAATGATACATAAATGGAAACTGAGGCCATGTAAAATGTTTAATGCCTTTCTCATTTTCATGTTTTCAAAATTGTTTTGTAAAACAATTGCACAGTATTTATCAATCCATTTCTATTAATTTTTGAAAATTGTTTTTAAAATTAGTGTTTTAAAAATCAAAAGACAGACACAGATGAGAGATAATTTTTCATTCTCTTCTATTTTCTTCTAGTGTTCTATTTAGTGCTTCAAGAACAAACATTTAGATAAACACTTTCAAAGTAACTCAGACTCTCAGAGGACGAATGTTTTTTTTTTTAAAAAACGAAACCTTTTAGAGACAATAAAAAAAGCAAGCCTTTATTTGGTTTTCTTATTTGAATAACCAGATATATCATGCCATACATACACATTTAAAAGTTAATTCACGGTTGCCAAATCAGCCATATTAATAAGTGACATCTAAATACAACCACGAAAGAATTGCCCCTAAAGCTGGTTACATAGGCAAAAAGACGAGAATGACCCCACATGTTAATGTCTTGTATCTGCTTCTAGAATACCAACTAAGCTACTACCAACTTGTACCTAAAGTTGTGATTTGTGAAGGTGCTATGTAAGTCCCTTCCCTTGTGCCTGTGCATTTATTTATTAATAGTGTACAATCTTTTGTCTTATTCAGGGAGCTATAATGCATGAAGATTTTGAAGGACATAAGGGAACAATAGAAGCTGGTGACTTGCAATGGATGACTGCAGGGAGAGGGATAGTTCACTCAGAAATGCCTGCGGCTCAAGGAACCCAAAAGGGTCTACAGTTGTGGATCAACTTGGCTTCCAAATATAAAATGTAAGTGAATAGTATTCCTTTTTATTTGCTCATTGGATTTTGATAGGGCATTTTTAAAACATTAGTCTTTAATGGAGTAGAATAACATTGTGTTATTGTACTGTCAACCTCAGTTAACAGGATAAAACTTTGTGTCATTGTTGTATTTTGACCGGGGCATCTTTTATGTTTCATTAAATCTTACCTAGCACACCTTTAAGAAGATTTGAATAATAAAGATCGCCCAATAAGGGTATTGGAGGTAACCATCAAGGAGAAGACTTTTAAGCTTTTCTGTTTTCTCAAAAATAACAACCTTTACCTTGGCCTCAAGGTTAGATGACATATTTTTTGCGTCATTGGTGATCATCATTATGTCATTTTGAGTGATCGTTAAATTCGGATGATGCTTACCATCAATGAGACAAAAAGTGATTCCTCTCTTTACAAAGAAAAAAAAAGTCAAATATAATTTTAACTTTTGGAATTAATATATACCTTGCTTAGTTTCACATGCCACTTCATCTCATAATTCCCATGCCATCATGGACCATTTCCTAGAAGTGCTTTTGAATAGCTGCATGATGAAGTGCGCATAACGGTTTGAAATGGCAAGCATATGTGCCTCTCATCCATATTCCCTGTGATGATGGTAACTTCAACAATAAAGGCAACATATTGCCACAGGTAGCTAGTTTCAAAGTTTGTCAGGTTTTGAGTGACCCAATATAGATATAGTCTACTTTCTCACTATAGCCTTTTGGAAGTACTACTTGTTATGTTAAGTTGATTTTTGGCCATATTTAAGAAGGATTATGATTCTCTCATGTTAGTTTTGGCCATGTTATAAATGAGAAAGATATGAAATAATTATAGTTGGTCCTACCATATTACTGCAGGCTTCATTAATTTTTCATTCTTTCATAACAAGACTTTGTCATGTTGTTTGCTAACATAAGAGAATCCTAGCCCTTGAAAAACAATTTCCTAACTTTTAAGTACCTGTTTTGGAGCCAGTTACATTAGACGTGATTAACGTTTTTACCAATCCAACAAAAGAGTTACTTCTGCGTTTGGTGCCTCAAAATGCGCAAACGAATGCTTAGAAACTTTCTAACGTTAATCCAAACACACTTTTAAGCTAATCTTGTATAACCGTTTTGAACTGCTATTATAGGATTGAACCAAGGTATCAAGAAGTGTTGAGTAAGGACATAGCAGAAGCTGAGGATGATGGTATCAAGGTTAGAGTTATAGCTGGGGAAGCACTAGGGATAAAGTCTCCAATCTACACAAGGACACCAACCATGTTCTTGGACTTCACTCTCAAACCTGGAGGTCACTTGCAACAACCTATACCAAAATCTTGGAATGCTTTTGTGTATATATTGGAAGGAGAGGGTATCTTTGGAAACATGAAATCTCAGCCTTCAAACTCTTACCATATTCTTCTTCTTGATGCTGGGGATGGCCTAGAGGCATGGAACAAATCTTCTAAGCTCCTTAGGTTCATCTTGGTTGGAGCAGAACCTTTGGGGGAACCTCTAGTGCAATTTGGACCCTTTGTCATGAACACACAAGAAGAGATTGACCAAACCATTGATGATTTTGAGAACTTTGCCAACGGATTTGAGAAAGCAAGACATTGGAGATCTGAAAGCGAAATTAATTAATCTTTATTTTTGTTTTATTTTATTAGCATTAATCATTAGTTTGTTTGAAAATTAAGGAGTGAGGGAAAATAAATATTGCACGCAATCCTCATATATATAGCGTAACATTATATTGATGAATTAGATGAAGAATTTTCATGTTTATTTTTTTACTTTTCAATTAAAAAGATAATTAGTTTAGGAAAGATGTCCGTTTCCAAGTTCTAGTAATGAATGATGGTAAGCAACAACTAAATTAATCAAGACTTTATCTTTCCTTGTTCCTCCTTTAGCGTATTTGGTAAAAAATTAATTGACGAACTAACTAATAAATATAAAATGACATGAAAGTATATGTTGTATCATTCTTTCATATAAATTCTATTTTTAGTTTCCTAGACAAAGATATATTTTTAGGCAATTATAATTTTATGTTTCTTATTAGATATTTTTTACCTTTATTTATTTTTGTTTAAAGAGTAAATATTTTATTAAAAATTAATATAAATTATGTAAACATCATACAGATTAAAATAAATATAATATAAAACATTATCCACGAAATTAATAAAGAAATTTGAGGGTTCGATAAAGATTGTTGTAGATTTGCTAATGGTGAAAGTGATGGTATCATGGCCCTATGGGAGGTGCACTGCTGAGGGTCGATATGTTGAAGGTGAATACAACTCTGACTTGGAAAAGAATGATATTGTAATTTATAAATACTATAAGGGAGTAAAGGGAATACTTGTTTTTTTTTTTTTTTTTTTTTTTAAAAGGGAGTAAGGGGAATATTTGTTTATATATATATATATATATATATATATATATATATATATGTATGTATGTATATGTATATGTATATTATTATAAATTTTATACTTGAATTTGACTTTTATAAATATAAATTTATAAATACTAAGAGAATAACGGAGATAACTATTAAACAATATGTATAAATTATCCAAAATCTTCGAATTTTATAAATAATAAAAAATATTGTAATTAGTAAAGGTTGTGATGAAGTATTTTTGGAATTAGAAAGAGGTAAAGGAGTAGTTTTCTTCTTCTTCTTCTACTTCTTCTTCTTATTATTATTATTATATACATTTATGTATATAAAATTTCAATGTTATAATATTTATGTATATAACATTATAATACTATAATTAATTTTATAATTGTATATATATGTAATGTTATAACACTGCAATTTTAGATTAATGATGTGGTAAACAAATGAGATAAAAATAGGATAACAAAATATAAAAGACAAAAGTGACTCTGTAAAAAAATATATTAAATAATAAATTATAAAATTTATTTATTAATTTTTTTTTTACTTTTATATGTATTGTTTATCGTATAACTTAAGTGGGTGAACTGGTTTAGTAGTTTATAAGTGGCTATGGAGAAAGAAAAGAACTTTGATTCTAGTTTCAATTTTGTCATTTTTACGATACTTTTTAAATTGTAAATTACTTTATTATATTATTCATTTACATCAGCATAAAATTATCACATCATTATTCGACAGCGAACTTCCTAGTTTTCAAGAATATAAATTAAAAAAAATTGTATAATTATAGAGACTGAATAAATAAATATTTTTTTTCAGATAAAAATCATGTTTCATTTTAAGGTTAAATTATTAGTAGGTTGTCATACTTTTACCAAATTTTTAATGAAGTTCTTCACTTTTTTATCTTTTCAAGTAGGTACTCTATCTAATTTCTGTTATGAAACATGAACCACAAACAAGTACAAATAATAGATTGGTGCTTCTTGCCCAAGTGTGTTGTAAGCACACATAATTAAGTCAATTTGAGTACTTTTGAAAGTCTCTAAGGTTCAATTTAATACAAATATTTTTTCATATAATTCTCTCATATTTATTTGTTTCGCTCTCTAGAAGGTTAAAATTATGTAGAAATATCTTAAATTGACTCAGTTATATGTATTTACAACATAATCCAGAAGCATCTCTTTAGTTAAGTGTCACCTCCCATAAAAATATTTCAAATTGATTTAATTGTGTGTACTTACAACACAAAAAACATATCTTTAGCTAAATGTTAGTAGTTATTTTTTTATACGAACAACTAAACAGAATGATCCAATTAAAAAAAATTAAAAATTCAATTAAAAAATAAAAATTTAAGAATCTAATTGAAAATTTAGTAAAATAATGAAGAATGAATTTAACCTTATTTTAATAAAAAAAAGAACATTTTTAAGGGTTGAGATCTGTGCAGTTAAAACCTAAAACGTTAACTGGAGAGAATCCTGATCCCTTTAGCTGCACTATGAAAAGAATAGAATTTTACAGCACCAAACTTTTGACTTTTGCTTTTGTCGTCACAGCAATGCCTTCCGGTAAACGCAAGAAGTGAATCTGATGCAAGAAAACCTTTCAGAAAGAAAGAAGAGGGACGACCAAATCCACGTGTCATTACCTCATTGGCCTGACTTTGTTGTAGAAAAAAAAAAACACGCAACACTCTTGCTTCCCTCTTCGCCCCACAACACACTCTGTCGTGGTTACCGTAGAGAGAAAAACAAGAGAGAGAAAGAGTGAGAGTGGGAGTGGGTGAGAAGAAGAAGAAGAAACCATGAACAAGAGAACAACGTTGCTTATTCGAACCATCTTGTTCCTCTTCGTCCTCAACTCCCTCTATCTCTCCCTCTACTTCACCCACAAACACTCTTCTTCTTCTCCTTCGGAAGAAAAAGAAAAATTAGAACTCGAACCAGACACATACCTCACACCCTTTTCACACCAACCTCACTCTTCAAAGCCATGGCCTATTCTCCCTTCCTACCTCTCCTGGACCACTTCTGTGCGATCCCACTCCTGCGAGGCCTACTTCGGGAATGGTTTCACGCGCCGCCGCGACGCCCTCATTTCCCGCGGCGGCTCGGGGTGGTTCCGGTGCCACCACAACGACGCGCTCCGGAGCTCGGTGTGCGAGGGTGGGAGGCTGCGCATGGCGCCGGAGAAAATCACGATGGCGAAGGGTGGCGAGGATTTGGCGGCGGTTATGGGGCGCACGGAGGACGAGGAGATGCCCGTGTTTCAAAACGGTGCGTTTCAGGTTGATGGGGGTGAGGTCGCCGTTGACCGGAAGGTTCTGGTTAACCAAGAGTTTTTGGATGAGTATGTGCCAAGGGGAGGAATTGATAGACACACCATGCGGGATTTAATCGCCAAGATTCGGATCGTGAGAGGGAAGGATTTTCAATGTGATGAGGTGAGAAAGCATTGCAAAGTTTGAATTTTTCATGGTTTTGATCATGTGGGTGTTTGTGTTTAGGGGTTCTAATTTTGGACTACGGAGAAAGTTCGAGTTTTCATTATGTGGGTGTGTGTGGTTTGGTGTTGGGTTTTTGTGTACAAGGTTTTAAATTGTGGTCGCGGTTGCGGTTTTTCTGCGTTTTCTTTTACTTATATTGTAGTAAATTGTGATTGATGTGGACTCAATTGTGGTCACGGACACTTAAAAACCTTGACATTGCGGCTGCGATATTTTAAAACCTTAGGTTGTAGGGGGGTTTCTTTTTCTGATCATTAGTTGTTGGGGGTTTCTAATTTTGGACCAGGGAGAAGTTTGAGGTTTTTTTTTTTTTTTTTTTTTTTTTTTTTTTTTTTTTTTTTTTTTTTTTTTTTTTTTTTTTTTTTTCTGGGTTTTGTTTGTGGCTTTGGTGAGGTGATGTGAGTCTTTACGATGATGTTATCGAACACACCATGCGGGATTTGATTAGCAAGATTCGGATGGGGGGAGGGGGAGGATTTTGAATGTGATGAGGTGAGGGGAGTGGAAAGGTTGGATTTTTATGGTTTTTATCATGTATATTATGAAAAATTGTGGATAAGTGCGGCAGATTCAGTCTCACGAGCACCCTAAAACCTTGATGTTGCTTCAACTGGTTGCAAACCTTTTTTAAAACCTTGGTATTAGGGTTTCTAATTATGCACTTAGGTTTCTAATTTTAGAGTCTGGATAACGTTTGAGGGTTTATTATTATTATTATTATTTCTGGGTTTTGTTTGTGGCTTTGGTGATGTTAGTGTTTATGAGTGATGTTACGAGACACATCGTGTGGGATTTTGATTAGCAACGTTTGGATCATGGGAGGAAAGGATTTTGAGCGTGATTAGGTGAGGGGAGTGTAAAGTTTTGAGTTATATGGTTTTGTTCGTGTGGATGTTTGGGGTTGGGGTAGGGTTTCTAATTTTGAGGGGGAGAAAGTTTGAGGTTTTATTGGGTTTGTGACTTTCGTGATGTGAGTGTCTACGAGTGGTGCTTGAGTTGAGTTGGAATTGTCGTGGAGTTTATGACTTTGGGTGTTGATTTTCCTTGTTTTGTTTATTCAGAGTTGGACTTTGTTATGGTGATTCATTATTGATCTATTACCTTGTCTGAGTCTCAAAGACTCGTCAAATTGAGTTCACTTTTAGGGAGGAAATAAGTGTGTTTTGTTTTTTACTGATCAAGTGGGGGGTTTAATCCAATGATTGGGTGAGATCGGTTATTTGATAGGAAAGGGAAGTTATTTATTTTGAGAGAGAAGAGGGAGAGTGCAACTAGCGAACAAATTAAGAATGCTGCATGTCCTGCCAATTTTTCTGCTTATTAGAGATAGCAATTCCCTAGAAAAAACCATGAACAGAACACCAAAAGAGTGTCCATAAACATCTTTATTCTATATCAAGCTTAGGGATTAAGAGACTCCCTTCGAGATGCAATCATTCTATTCTTTCTATAATAAATGTGTATGAGATATTCAATTGATAAAACTTGTTATTCCTTGTATAGTTTCTCTCTTTGTTTTAGCTTTTAATTTTCACATTTGTCTTCTCCTCTTGACATAATTTACAGTAGTCTTATTATTATCTTTCTTTATACAACTTTTGTTTTTCTGTGCTTTTGACATGAGGTTTTCTACTTGGCAGTGGATTGAGGAACCAACACTTCTGGTGACACGCTTTGAGTATGCTAATCTTTTTCACACTGTTACAGACTGGTACAGTGCTTATGTTTCTTCTAGAGTCACCGCTCTGCCTAATCGACCTCATGTGATCTTTGTTGACGGCCACTGTAAGGTATGCATGATCAGCTTTGTTAATTTGTTTCATTTACCTTTAACATTCTAATAATGTTGGTTTACGTCCTATGAAAACATAAAAAAAAAAAGACTAGGGTGCAGTTACTTTGGTTCTGTTGGTTTGCATAAATTTGACCTCTTCAAAGACTTTTTGGCATTAGCTGTTGATTCAGCAGTCAGCACCCAAAAATGGGGGTGAAATGTATGATTTTGAGATACAAAAATTGAAAAGGACTGCTGTGATATGAAGAATTTAGGAAGAGGTTATTAACTACGTGGGTAATTTTTGTAACTGAATTTGAAATTAACAGGTACTAATTGTTGATTGACAAAAGGAACTGATTGGACCAAACTGGGTTTCCAGATCTAAATAAAAATAATCAATAGTTGAAGTATATCTTTGCATTTCTTGAACCTTTTTGGTAATTATTATAGTCTAAAATATTGCATGACAAATTGACCTAGTTTTTTAAAATTTTATATCTTCCCCTTTTATTTTTGCACTTCCAAAGCCTGTAGAATAATTTTGGTATTATGTTAGGAAAGAGGGTTTGAATTTTGGCACTTTGTAGTTGTACACAACCAATCCAAAGTATAATCTTCTAAACTTTCAAGTCAATTAGAAGCCATCTTGTTAAGTATCAATACATGATTATTATTGAGTTGTTTGTTCGACTCCTGTGTTTGATATTTTTTTGCATTTTTAAGTTTGCAAGTTAAATGACGTTGCTTAAATATAACTGTGTTCATCCTTCTTCATTAGTTATATGAACACACATGTAATTATGTTTTATTTGTTGGTTAGTTTTGTTTACCTTGTTGACAAATATGGAAATTGGTTGTTAATTAATTAGTTTCTTCCAAAAAATTCAGGCTCCTCTTGAAGACACATGGAAAGCCTTATTCTCAAGCGTCAGATATGCGAAGAGCTTCACTGGTTCAGTTTGTTTTCGTCATGCTATTCTCTCACCTTTGGGATATGAGACGGCAATGTTCAGAGGACTTTCAGAACATATAGATTGTTATGGAGCTCCTGCACAAGAACTATTGCAAAACCCTAATGACCACAAAACTGCACGACTTTCTGAGTTTGGAGAAATGGTCAGAGCAGCATTTGGGCTACCTTTAAACGTACACCACGATGGAAAACCACCTGCTGGACATAATGTCCTCTTTGTTCGTCGCGAAGATTATTTAGCTCATCCACGTCATCGTGGTAAAGTTGAATCACGACTAAGTAACGAGCAGGAAGTCTTCGACTCGTTGAAAAGCTGGGCATCTAATTATAAAGGGTGTAAAATTAACCTTGTCAACGGATTGTTTGCACACATGTCTATGAAGGATCAGGTTCAAGCCATTCATGATGCATCAGTCATCATTGGTGCCCACGGTGCCGGTCTTACTCATATAGTATCTGCATTGCCTAAAACTGTGATTCTGGAGATCATTAGCAGCTATTACAGACGACCACATTTTGCATATATTTCACGGTGGAGAGGGTTAGAGTACCATGCAATCAACCTTGCTGGATCACATGCTGATCCTGGAACCGTGATCAAAGAACTGGCGAACATAATGAAAAGCCTTGGATGTTGAGTGTTTTGGGATTGAACTGCTGATATCTGAGCTTGAGTGGTGGAGTGGAAGGTGATCTGTAATTTTCTGATTGACATCTCATACGTGGCTTGCAATGTTTATTCCTTTCATTGCGGCCAGTTTGGTTACTACAAAGTGCTTCAAAGTTGCTGATGTCTTGTTGGAGCAGAAATAGCATAACTCTTCTAAACTAAATTTAACTTGACAATTCTACAATACCCTTGAAGGTGCAGAATCAGAACCATGAGAGAAAGGTCCATTTGTCTTGGTTTATATTGCATACTGGATTGTTAGTACATGGCACAGTATGTGACATCTTGCAGTGGATTTGTTTCCTTCACTTGATCCTTGCTAGTACCTGGCACACTATACAGAAAGGGGTCTCAATTTTTTTTATATTGATACTTTCATACTTACCCTGCTTTGATGTACAATAGGCTTTTTCACGAGCTCATATTTTCTGTGTATTTTCGATACGGATTCTATGTTAATTGTTGAGGTAATCCGTACATATTGAATTTGTACGTGCATTAAGCTTTTGCCTGATATAATTTTCAGTGAAGTTTTTGTCTGAAGTATTTAATGGATACAGTATTAAACCATTTAAGAGAAATAATTTTTGGCATTTTTATGCACGAGAAAATGTGAACTAATAGTAAATGTAATAAAATAACAATATTAATATCAGATCATCATTAATGGAAGAAATTATCCTTTTATATCTATTCACAAATATAAAATATCAATTTTTTAAAAATGTAAGACTAAAATTAAAAAATACAAAATCATAATGCAAAATGATATTTTAGCCGACTGTATTTTTTAAAAAATTAAACATTTTTATGTATATCATCTATTATCCTCACTAGGAAATGAGTAGAATTTGATCTCCACAAAACTTTTCCTTTTGTTGTCTTCTATTTACAATAACTAGCATGGCTATAAATACTTTAAAAATACAAATATTATGTTTGGGAGGTGAAAATTATATTTGTTTCATATTGTATTTTATGACGTTTAAAATTTTAACAGATATTAAAAAAATAATAAAATTTTTAAATTTCAAACAAAATATTACGTATATTTTCAATATTTTTTTTTCATTATTTATGAAAATGAAAAAGAATACTCCTAATATTAGTTAAGAATACTTTATATAAAGATATGTAACATGTATTTTGTAAGATAATAACTATTTTGTAACTTTTTTTTTTCACTTGAAACGTCATATAAAATTAAATATATTTATTGTCATTTCTTAGAATCTCACCTGAACATGTTATGTAACCAAACAAGCTATGCTAAACATCTTATGGTACATAAATAAAACGTTGTCATTTCTTCGTTTGAGAAAATCACGCACCTCTTCTCCTTACCTCTCCGCTTCAGAAGGAGAGAGAGAGAAAGTGAAAGCCATGAAGAAAAGAACCACGTTGCTTGTTGGAACGCTACTGTTCCTCTTCGTCCTCAACTCCTTCTCTCTCTTCCTCTACTTCATCACCCACAAACCCTCTTCTCCTCCTTCTTCTTTACAACTCAAAAAACCTCACACCTATCTCCCACCACTTACCCACCAAACTCACTTCTCAAAGCCATGGCCCATTCTCCCCTCCTACCTCCCTTGGCCGCAGGGTCCCACCACGGCCCCTCCCCGCTCCTGCGAGGCCTACTTCGGGAACGGCTTCACGCGCCGCCGCGACCTCCTCCTCCCCCGCGGCGGAGCCGGGTGGTTCCGGTGCCGCCACAGTGACACGCTCCGGAGCTCGGTGTGCGAGGGAGGGAGGCTCCGCATGGTGCCGGAGAGGATCGCCATGGCGAAGGGCGGGGAGGATTTATCGGCGGTTATTGGGCGGAGGGAGGAGGAGGAGCTGCCCGCGTTTCAAAACGGCGCGTTTGAGGTTGACGGGGGTGAAGTCGTTGACCGGGAGTTTTTGGTTGACCAAAAGTTTTTGGATGAGTATGTGCCAAGGGGAGGGATCGACAGGCACACCATGCGAGACTTGATCGCCAAGTTTCGGATCGTGAGAGGGAAGGATTTTCAATGTGATGAGGTGAGAAGGGAGTGCAAAGTTTGAATTTTTCATGTTTTTTCATCATGTGGGTATTTGTGTTTAGGGGTTCTCATTTTGGACTAGAAAGTTTGAGTTTTCATCATGTGGGTGTGTGTGTAGTGTGGTGTTGGGTTTTTGTATACAAGGTTTTAAATTGCGGTCACATTTGCGGGTTGCGGACACCTAAACACTTTCATATTGTGGTTGAATCGCGGTTATGGACTGATTTTTAAAGCCTTATGTTGTAGGGTTTCTAATTTTGGACACGGGAGAAAGTTTGAGGTTTTCTTCTTTTATTATTTTATTTTTCTGGGTTTCGTTTGTGGCTTTGGTCATGTGATGTGAGTGTTTATGAGTGATGCTACGAGATACGCCATGCAGGGTTTGATTAGCAAAAATCGGATCATGGGAGGGAAGGATTTTGAGTGTGACGAGGCGAGGGAGTGGAACTTTTGGATATTTATGGCTTTGATCATGCTGGTGTTTGTGATTAGGGGTTCATGTAGGGTTTCTAATTTTGGACTGGGGAGAAGTTTGAGGGTTTTATTTTTCTGGGATTTAGTGGTGAGTTTTTAATGAGTGGTGCTTGGACTGAGTGGGAATTATTGTGGGGTCTATGACATTGGCTGTTGATTTTCCTTGTTTTGATGATTCTGAATTGGATTTTTCTTATGGTGATTCGTTATTAATTTATTACCTTGTCTGTTTCTAAAAGATTCTTTAAATTGAGTTGACTTTTATGGGGGAAATAAGTGTTTTATTTTTCCTGATCAAGTGGGGGGTTTAATGTAATGGTTGGGTAAGATCGGTTATTTGATAGGAAAGGGAATTAATTTATTTTCAGAGGTAAGTGGAGGATGGGAAATTCTTCAAAATAGAAAAAGTTGTATGCAAAAATGGTAGAACAAATTAAGAATGCAGCAAGTCCTGCCCAATTTTTCTGCTTATTAGAGACAGCAATTCCCCTGAAAAAGCCATGAACAGAACACCAAAGATTGGCCATAAACATAGCTTTATTCTATATCAAGCTTCAGGCCTAAGAGACTTTCTTAGAGATGCAATCATTCTTCTCTTTCTATAATGAATGTGTATTCGATTTTCAATTGATAAAACCTTTCATTCCCTGCATACTTTTTCTCTTTGATTTAGCTTTTAATTTTCACTATTGCCTTCTCTTGACAGAATTTACTGTATATTGTTATCTTTCTTTATTTGTACAACTTTTGCTTTTCTGTGTGTTTGACTAGAGGGTTTCTACTTGCAGTGGATTGAGGAACCTGCCCTTCTGGTGACACGTTTTGAGTATGCTAATCTTTTTCACACTGTTACAGACTGGTACAGTGCTTATGTTTCTTCTAGAGTGACTGGTCTGCCTACTCGACCACATTTGATCTTTGTTGACGGCCATTGTGCGGTATGCATGATCAGTTTTGTTTATTTGTTTCATTTAATTTCAACATTCTAATGCTGTTGGTTTGCATTCTAAGAAAGCATAGAAAGTGTAAAGCATGCAGTATCTATTGTGATGTTGGTTTGCATACATTTTACCTCTTTAAATGATTTTTGGCATTAGCTGTTTGATTAAGTGCTAAAAAATTATGGAGGTGAAATGTAGGATTTTGAAATACTAAATTTGAAAAGGATGTTGAGATGTGAAGAATTAAGAAGAGGTTATTAACTATGTGAATAATTTTTAACAAGTAGTTATTGATAACTTGGGATGTTCTTCTAGAATCTATATGCTTTTCGCTTCCTTCCATAAAAGGGACTGATTGGACCAAGCTGGGTTTCCAGATCTAAATAAATAAAATCAATATTTGAAGTATATCTTTGGATTTCTTAAATTTTTTTGGTAGGAAACTTTAGATTAAATATTGATTATAATTGAAAAATTGATGTTAAATTGACCTAGCTTAACTTTTCTAGCTTTTCCTTTTATTTTTGCATTTCCAAAGCCTTTGCAATAGTTTTGGTATTTTGTTATTCTTTAGGAAAGAGGGGTTGAATTTTGATACAGTGTACCAATCCAAAGTATAATTTTCTAAACTTCCAATTCTCAACAATTCTACAATACCCTCTTGTGAAGTCTCAACAACATGATTATTATGAGTTTTTTGTTAGACACCAGTGTTGCCTTTTTTTTTTTTTTTTTTTTTCTTTTTTATTTT
>PYAF01002320.1:480875-506442 GCA_007407185.1 Glycine tomentella
CCCCCCCCCCCCCCCCCCCCTTCCCCCCTCTCTTCCAATTTTTTATTGATGATTAATCCCCCTTTCCTGAAAAGCTCAACTCTTCTACTTGTAAGGTTGCTTCAAATCATGATATACCCAAATGTTCATCATAAGCATACTTGACTTCATAAGCATACTTGACTTCAGACGATAACATTCATAGTTTATACATTAATTGAGAGCACACATAAAAGCATGCTTATTATGTGCTGTTTTGCAAAGAAATGTTGTAGTCTTTTAGCCATTATATTTTTGGAGTGCTAACAACATTCTTCTTCTAACACACTTTATCTCATTGGTTAAAATTTATTGAAAACTATAAAATCATGAGTGGAGTTTGTTAAATAAGGAGTGGAACCTACACAGTTTTGTGATTTTTAACAATTTTGCCTCTAGCTAGGTCGTGGTATCATACTTTTAGTTGGCTTGGTATTGTTCTGCCAATTCCTCAAAATTTATGCCAGTATGTTTTTAAATTCTTTTCTTATGGCTCAGGTTTAAATAAGAAAAGGGTATAGATTTTGTTAAAAACTAGAAAGTCCCACGTAGTTGGATTGAAGAATATTGAAGTGTATATAAGTTGAGGTATTATGCCTAAAATATGTCTAGACATTTTTTAGATCAACTCCCACTTTAATACCAGCCTAATTACCATCACTTCTCACACTGGGCTTGTGCTAAAAATTTGGGTTCAAGTCTTGTGGATTGAAAAAAAAAACTTGGTTGAGAGAGGAGACCATACTAAAAGTGATCAGCCGATCAATATTTCTCGGCAGATATTAGTCATCACTAAAAAGTGTGTTAAAAAAAGATTATGTTAGAGAATGTATTGTTAGCATTTCTCATATTTTCATCCCTCCGTAGTAACTCATGTTGCATTTATTGTCCAAAGCTAGGAGATATAATCACAGTTATTACCATCCGTTGCACTTAGCAATATTAAAAGGAGATTGGGAATCTACAAAGGCTTTTCTTGACAATGACCGAAGTGCATTGACAGCAAAGGTCACTGCAATTGGTGGGACTGCACTTCATGCTGCAGCTGTAGGAGGGCAGTGGAAAATTATTGAGAAGTTAGTGCAACATGTGCCTGTACAAGTACTTTCAGATCAGGACTTGATGGGTTGTACTTGCCTGCACTATGTTGCAATGGGCGAAAGCACAAGTGCTGCCAAGGCATTGGTTGCTAAAAATCCTTCTCTGACACAACTTACTGACAAGAAAGGATTCACACCACTTATCTATAGTATTACCTCTTCTAAATGCAAAGAGATGGTGTGGTACTTCATTTTGAATACTACAGATGAGGAACCTGGTTGTCCATTCTCTGGTCGTTCTGCTGATCAACTTGTTGCGTTGCTAACTGCTGCAGGATTTCATGGTACGTAAAATGCTTTGCTGAATAGTATGTATGCATATGTGTTTTCAGGATTCCTGATCCATGATTAAAAGTTATTTAAATTTAAATCTTTGGCCAGTTTAGTTTGAGAACAGCCATTTCTAATATGCTGATAGTATAAAATGAAAGTGAAAAGAAATTAAATTCTTGAGATTATATCTTTTTTTTTTTTATGTTTTCTATTTTCACAAATAATTACAAAACTGTCAGTTTTCACATTATAACCAATAGGGTCGGCCTAGTGGTGGGGAGTTGGGGTAGATGCATCCGTCCTAAGTTCAATCCTCATTTCCCCAATTGCACACACAAAGAAGTCAGTTTTCGCTTTGTTCTTTATTTTTAAAATTTTGTAAACCAAATGATGTTTTTACCATTTTTTTTTCACGAACTTTGAAATCAGGAAACCAAGAAAATAATGCATCATTTTTATAATTATTTGTGAAAACAAAAAATGGAGACAAAACATTTTCTTAGACTTAACAGATCCCTGATTTCATGGCTTTATCTATGTTATCACTTGGTCTAAAACTAATATCAACAACATTCCAGTAATCAATAGTTATCAAGGAAGAAAAATAGTCTGAGGCAACAATAATTTTAATAATTTGGTGTCAGTAAATGGTATTGATTGATGACATTAACAACAGTTACAATTAGTGATGCATCAGAAGATACTATTAGTCATTCCACCGAAAAACTTGATAAAAAATCAGTACATAGTTGTCTTGCAGAGAAACTACAATGTTTGTGTGATATCATTAGGATATGGCTAGTGCATAATCTTATAGACCAAAAAGGAGTAATGGTCTCTTGTTAAAGAATTTCCCATGTATATAGAATTTACTTTAACTACTCAAGTGCAGGGCCATTCTTCTAGTCTTTGATTTGATTATTTGTAGTTTCATGCTTTCAGCACTGCAATTTTATTTGTCTAGTACACTAAAAAGCCCGAATAATGTACTACAAGATTACCAAACTATTCAACATCTATACACATACTCTGCTTCATGCTTCTTCAGAATAATTATCAATTATGCTACTTTAATATTCTAGAATATAAACACATTATTTTCATGTTTGTACCCTTTTCTTTATATTCTTTTATAATTAACTATTTTTTGGCTCTCCCATGTGAAGATATCACTATGTATCTTCTCCAGCGCTACCCAAATTTGGCTACTCTCTCAGACTCAAATGGAAGCATTATACTCAACGTTTTGTCAAAATTGCCCTCGGAATTCCAAAGTGGAAATAAGCTTGGGTTTTGGAAAAGATGCATTTACCACTGTAAGTACCCTCTTTAGGGTACTTTAGATATACTTTAGATATTATTCTTTTTTCTTACCATGCTTCATTGCAATACTCTTCTGCCTTACTGATATTAAACTTTTCTCTTCTTCGACAATATTAGGTGTGCCAGATGAACTTGATTTTTTACCACCAAGTCATCTGAGAGGAAATTTGAAAGATTCTTATGGGAATTCAAGCCATCATCAATCTCATTCTGGTGGTACAATATGGAATGCAATTCATAATATTGGTATGTTGTACTTGACCAGAAGAGAATTTCCAGATATCCTTAAAGACCTGGCTTCAGATTTTCTTTTTTATGTTTTAACTAATAAAAACACAACTTCATATGCAGTTCCTGGCATAAAGCTAGTCAGAGAGACAAAGTTGAGACACATATCTGCAGTGAGATTGGTGGAATTTGTTTGCGGACAGGTTTCAACCACAAATGACTCTGAATTCTGGCAGTCTCTTATGAGTGCAGACATTATTTTCAATGCCACATCATCTGGCATAGTTGAAATTTTAAGGATTTGTTTCCAGTTTTTTCCTGATTTGGTTTGGACTCACATGCCACATGAAGGATTTGTAGCTCAAATTGCCATCAAGAATCGGCAAGAAAAGGTTTTTAGTCTTATATGCAAGATGCCTATAGTTTGCAAGTTTTTAATCCTGGCATTAGATGAATCAAAGAACACCACATCACATTTAGCTGCAAGGTTTGCTTCTCCTCAGCTGGCATCAATTTCTGGTGCAGCCTTTCAAATGCAAAAAGAGTTACAGTGGTTTAAGGTTTGTTTAGTCTCATAATCCCCTTATTAGTTATTTTAAAGTTGAATTATACTAAAATGTTGATAACATTGTTAATGTCCAACAGGAAGTAGAGAAATGGGATCACCCTCTTCATAAGGAAGTTAAAGCCAAAGATGGTAAAACTCCTTGGCAATTATTCAGGGAAGAGCATAAGCCCTTGCTTGAAGAAGCAAAGAATTGGATGAAGGATACATCAAACTCTTGTATGTTGGTGGCAACTCTTATTGCTACAGTTGTATTTGCTGCTTCCATAACTGTACCCGGAGGAAACAACCAAGATAAAGGATTTCCAATATACTTGTCAGATAACACATTCATGGTGTTTATTGTGTCAGATACATTAGCTTTGTTTTCCTCCATGGCTTCTCTACTGATGTTTTTATCAATCCTAACGGCACATTACGCGGAAGAAGATTTTCTGAGGAGATTACCTGAGAGAATAATATTGGGTCTGGCTTCTTTGTTCTTTTCTATAGTAACTACAATGATAGCATTTGGAGCAGCTCTGGATTTGTTGCTAAGGGAGAGACTGAAATGGGTGGCAATTCCAATTGCTATTCTGGCATGTGTCCCGGTTGCTCTATTTGCGAGGCTTCAACTTCCTTTGTTCATACAAATGATCATATCAACTTATGGTTCTCGCATATATCATCATCAAAGTCTTTGGTAAGGCTTTTGTGCTGTTCAAAAATATGAAAAACAAGACAAAGCATGGAATACAAAAAGTATTAGTAGGGTCAACAGGTGATGGCTTCTTTGGCTTTGGCACTTTCACCAGCCTTTTGGAATTTGTTATTCTTGAGTATGATAGTCAGTAGTTTGTTTTGCTTACACTAATTTTGAAAAGACTAGCTATTCTTCTAAGACATCGTCACTAGTAATCTCTCAAAAATCAATAACCTTGTCTTCTGTATATAGTTGGTCCTTTCTAAGGATAAACGTGGCGATGTTTTATATTTTTATGTACTAATTTGAAAATACTTTTTAGAAAGATAAATAATAAGTGTAATATTTGGAGTGTTACAGGATATTAATTAGCTATATTAGCTGTATTAGTTGAAATTAGGTTGTTAGGAATGTTTTCGTTGTTCACTATCTCTCAAATAAGTTATACGCTATCTGCAGGTAAGGGAGACAGATATTGTACGCAGCCTTACCCTTGTATATGCAAAGAGACTATTTCTGAACTCGAACCCATGACTAACAAGTCACCAAGACACAACTTTACCGCTATATCAAGACTCGCCCTCTCTAAAATAAGTTCTATAAAAATATAAATATGGAGAACACGTACACACTCTTGTTTGCGTATTTTTTCATTCAATAAATAGTTTTCGAACTATATCTAGTATTAACACAAGGGAAACCAAGCATTACAGAAGTATATTACAAGCATAGTTTTACATATACAAGTTATCAAGCATAGCTTTACAGACTTTTTCTTTTTTCATAGTAAAATATTTCAAATAGAAATAACATTTTAGGCTCGGGTAACTTTGAGTATTGGTTGGGTTTGAAAATTGTTGCAACATATGAAAACCTTACTCTGTAAACTATAGTTCACACTGTTTCACAAACGACAGCTAATAAAAATACGTCCATTTGCAGAATTGGAAAAAGGAAAAGGCGTTCAACACCAGAAGATTAAATCATAATTGGTAAATCCATCCCAGCACCATCACCATATATTTATCGCCGCAGGAGCCATTGGAAGAAACCAAGATTAGTTTCTCCTTTTAATTTAATTGCAGAGTAATTAATTAGCATCTTCCATAGGTCTCCAACCGTCCATGTTTGTGACGAAATCCAATGAACAACCTGCCACAACATGAATCAAAGTCCCCGGTAAGAAAACTTTCAGAGAAAGATAAGTCCAAGTTGAGTGGGAATTTTCCCGGAACATGGCTAAAGGAAGATAATTACAATAAAATGAGTTTTGAAGGAAGTAACCACTAGTTATAATGAAATGAGTTAGGAAGAAAGTAACACAGATAATGGGAGATTCATCTGTAAATGCCTATTTGTATTGCAATCTATCAAGAGTTGAGATTTTGTCACTACGAATGAAAGATCAAATTACCTCGTTAAGGTTCTGCAATGCCTCTAAGCCAAACGTGTAGTATGCTACGGAAGGTCTTTGAGCCTGTAAGGCATGAACCGAGACAATATTGGTCTTTGAGTATGATAAGTCAAAGGTAAACAATATAGAGTCTAGTACCACAGTTGCTATAGTCAACAAATACTAGTTTCCTTTTGTCTAATGTCACATTCCATAATATAGAACAACTTTTATGAAATGACAAAATCAAAAGTAACTTGATATTTAAGGGCTGTTTGTTTGCTGTTATATAAAACAATTTTGCTTTTTAAAAGTATAATCACAATAAAACTTGCTTGACAGGAACTATTTCTTAAAACAGTTTTTAATAACAATAAAGGTATGTTTGATTGTGTTTTTGTTGTTTAGGTTTTAAAAAATGATTTTATAAAACAATTTTCAGAATCTCTCTTTTAGAGAATAGAAGGAAAAAGAAGATGCGGAAGTGTAAAAAACAAAAAACTGAGTAATAGAAAACCAAAACAACTTAAAGATGTTTTGTTTTTTTGTGTTTAAAAACTGAAAGAATATTAGTTTTTAAAACAGTTTACAAAAACTACTCTTATCAAACAATTTTTTCTTTTTTAAAAACAGGAAACAAACAAGCCCTAACTCTTTAAGTTTCAAAAGAGAAAACTTGAGAAAAATAAAATAAGGGTTAGTGTTCAAGGTTTTATAAAAATATCAAAACACAGAAATGCATCCATATAGTATTTTAGTCATTTCCTCTATACCAAAAACCACACAGTTTCAACAAATACTTTGCATAATCAATCACAACCATATTTTTAAGAGTCAATTTCCAATAATTCATTTTCACAAACCTTTCGTCCACATGGTGATTTTTGTGGCCCTCTGGCTATTAAAATTCCAACATTTCAATTGATCATCCAAAAAGGAAAAAGAAATCAAAGATGGAAACTATTCAAACATAATTGGTATGCCTCCTCAGCATTTGCAACAAGAATGTATAAACAAATTTGCTATATAAAAGAGCCAAAATAGTGGCATATAATTAAACATGGATTTCTATAAAAATTGTTTAGTCAATTTTCTCCAGTAATATAAGAGGGAGAAGAATGCATAAAAGTCCACTTTACGGTAGCAACTAGCAAATATTTCAACTCTCATTGAAAAGATTGCAACAGGGAAAATAAGTAGGTTTTGCACTTTTGCTTAATATACGGGTAGACATAAGCATTACTAATTCATTCAAATAACTACACAATGATGACTGCCACATATACATTGATGGCTAAAATTTTAAAATTACCTGAGAAGCTGCAAGCCACTGAATTATGGTCTTAATTTCAGGATCTCCTCCAAAGACACCACAACCCCAGTTTCCAGTTGCAACCCCAATATTATTGCACCGATCCATCCTACAGTAATCATTTTGAGAATTTCCTTCAACTGTTTCCATAGACGTTGAGGTCGCAGCATCAAACTGAGGCAAAGAATGTTAAAAAAAGATAAATGAACAAAGACAAATGCAGATATATGGCAAACATAGATACCTGAATCCTAATTAAAAAATATTTATGAGAATTTCAAATTAAAAAAGTTGATTAACCTAATAATACCCAGTATCATTTTTTATTAAAAAGCATGGAAAATACCAACCTGTGAAGATGAGCATCCATCCTCTTGCAATCTTTTCTGATAGGTTTGATATATACATTGGTACAGAAAACCACAGAATGCCTTATTGATCTCACTGTAGGAATGAACAAGCTATGTTCAGAATATGTTTTATATAATTATATTGAACATTGTTAAATACTTAGAGGCTAAATTATTACTAAACTAGAAATAATTGTCGCAAGATACAAGAACTGTATAGTAAACCAGACACATTCCTCCACAGAATTGAGAAAAAGAAATTAACGGGAACTCTGGAACAAGTTTCCACCTTGCAGGGAATGCATGCATGTAAAACACGCCTTTTATAAACAATAACAAATTTTAAAATGCAAACATCAGGCATAATGAATTTTAGATTATATAAATTTGATCCATGTATATTCTCTACTCACATAAATAACAGTGATTCTGCATCCTTATAAATAAAAAAAGCTAAAACCACATAAACCAAGATTAACAAACCGGAGGAGAAGATTTGCGCTGTACTGATACATCCCTGGTCTATTTAAAGCATCAATTGCAACAATCCTGGTTTTCCGTCTTCCAAGGGCATCTATGTCCCTTTCATCCACATAGTCACCAGAAAATCGAAATGATGATGAGTACCTAAAGAAATCAGGAAATATTACACCATTAAGTTAAAAAAGAAGAACCCCGACATCTTAGTAACAGTGAGCAAACAGACGAAAAACATATTTGAAGTGAAGTCACATTGAAATAAGTATTTTTCAATTTAGTTCACCCTATCATATGCATACTGTATATCATTATCTCAAAAAACTGCCGAAACCAAGTGCCACCACACCTTAGTTTGTCCAACGTTCACAAACAAAACACGGGAGAAAATTCACTAAGCTAAGCATAACAATCGAGAAACCTGTTTAGTAACACTTACCCTGTATAACTTGAGAACCTTTCCACACCAACAATTTCTATAGCCTCATTATCTGCCATGGCTGGCAAGAAAAGCATGCCAGCAATCAATTCTGGATTAATCACGAAGCGGATTTCCTCCTATATCACACATTTACAATCAAATTTATCTAACATCAACAGGCCAAATTTTCAAATGAAAAATATTTACAAAACCATGAAAAGGGTACTAAATAAAAAGTAACAAAAAGACTGCATGTGTATGCTTGTATCAGGAAGCTAAGCATAAAAGGTTGTAGGTAGAAATAAAATCATATCATACCTGTAGACACCCGTTGCCAATAACAATGCCCCCGAGATATGGATCTGCAAAATCTACTTCAACAGCTTCACTTGACTGATCTTCTATGCATCCTGAATAGTGAACCTATTAAAATGGCAAAGTATTACCTATTTGAATTAGAAACAATTTACAAAAAACAAAAGAAATTAGTTTGACTGACAACTGAAAATAAATTTCCATCAATTACCTCAAATTTGCATAGAGGTATAACAGAACTGCTCCAAAAGTTAACATCTGGGTATGTAATGTGAATAGAATCATTGTTGAAGGGAAGTACTTTTCTCTCAAATGAGACCATGCCCTTAGGCATGTCAGAACTTATCCTTTGAAAATAGTGAACGATGCACCAAATCTTATGTTCCTGTTTTTGACTGTAACTATCATACAGGATCCTGAAAATGCAGAAAACTCCAGAAATTTCAAGAACAAAAAATTATGACATGAAATAAGACAGAAAGGCTTTGCTGTGGATTAGACCAATATCAATTTGTCAAGTCACAAACAAACACATATCTAAGTTATATCAAGTGCTGCGGCATGTTGAAACCACTAGGAGAAATAAAATGATAAAAATTAAGACTAAAACAAGCAACTGAACTGAACAGAATAGAACAGGTGAATAAGAATACTGGAAGATCCAAAAATATAAAGCAAAAGATTCCGTACGCAAAATTTTTATCGAAGTTGATCAATGGAAGATGTTTGGCACGTCTGTCCTTGACTGGGAATAGACAAAAGAATGAGCAGGCAAGAAGAGCAGCAATCAACTCCTAAAAAGATAAAATTGATAATATTAAAGCATAAAATAAAGTGATTTCACAATTCTTATTTGGAATTGGAATAATGTTTTCAAAAAGACTTTAAGCAAAAAAAAAAAAAAAGTGTAATAAGAAATTAACCTGGCTAAGGAACACTATCCCTGGTTGCTGTGAATCCAACAAGCGAAGTGCTGTAGTGACTAAGGTTCCATCTCCATTTATATCCATACCAGCATTTTTATAATGTGTTTCCAACAAAGAGGGAAATTTCAAAAGCAAATTTCCCAACGCTGGAACTACCTTCTCAAACCAATTCCTAGCCTTCTCTCTGGACATAACCTGAAACAAACAAACATCGTGTCATGAGATGAAATGTTTTTATTTATTTTTTATTTTTTTATTGAGCAATGTTAGTTGTTAGTATGATTTTAAATGGCGGTCACTGTCACCGTTGTTGCTGTGAGTCAGAAAAACTCTATATTGCGGGAAAACGCGGTGGTTGTGGCCACAGTTGCGGTTGCAGTGTGGTTTTGAAGAGTCAAAATACCTTGACGTTGCAGAGTACTATTTAAAACCACGACCTCTCTCCCTTACCTTGTCGAAGAAGAAAGCGTAACCATGGGAAGCGGAGGGGGGTAAGGGGGAATTGGAAGAGGGGGAAAGAGCGTTTCTGAGCTCAGTGATGGCTCGGAACAGTTGCTGGCCGGAGTGGACTTGCCCACTTCCGAGTTCGTTCAGTGTTTTCTGAGCTTGGGGTGGCCACGATCGCATCATCATCGTGATCGGTAAAAGCTGCGAAATCGATCTCCATTCCTGGCTTGTCTCCTCCATTCTGCTGCAAACCAACAAGCTACAGATGATGTTGATGATTCTCTCTCGTTTCGAAATGAACAGGGCACGCAAGAAAATTGAGTTGAGGCACAAACAGAAAAAGGTTTCTCTTTTATTTTGTGTTGTGTGTGTGTGTGACTTGAGCAACAAGTAGTCGTGTATACGGAAATTTTCGTGGCAATTGCCCCAAGTCAAAGTCGTGTCGTGTCCAGCATTCCACAGCTTATCTTTTTTGACAAAAAATAATGTTTTGTTAGTAGTTATTTCGGGAAATAAATTATTTTTTAACAGAAATTAAATTAATTATGATAAAAATTAATTACAACACAAGTTATTTTTTTAATAGGAATAAAATAAATTTTATACTAATTGCCTTTTCTTGGTAGTTGAGTCAATGATTAATAATTATGAAACAATTTATCCTTAGGGAATGTTTGGGACAAGAAATTTTTTGTTTCCTGATAATCTTCAATTGGAATAGTTTGTTTTCATGTTTGGTTTTTTTTTTTTTTTTTTTTTTTTTTTTTTTTTTTTTTTTTTTTTTTTTTTTTTTTTTTTTTTTTTTTTTTTTTTTTTTTTTTTTTTTTTTTTTTTTTTTTTTTTTTTTTTTAAATACGTTTCCGATGAATAATATTTTCGGGAACTTTTTTGAATACATTTTCCACCAAAATATTTCTATGGATGGTGGAAAACTAACTTTTTTGAATTTTAAAAATAAATTTTATTACAATAAAACTATCAAGTTATTTTATTTTTAAAATTAAAAAGAACCGTTTTTGTATTGTGTGACAGAAAAAATTATCCTAGCCAAGGAAGTTAGCAAATGACTAAACCCTTACATTCCGAATAAGGTTAAAGATGGTATTTTTTTAGGCAGAGGTTAAAGATGGTAAATGGTATTCAATTAGCAAATGGATGTAAACTTTTGTGATTTTAGTTTTTTTGAAAAAAATATCTTATGATTTAAGAAACATTAACGATAGAAATAGCTACTTCACAAATAATTGCACGAGTAATGTTTTTATAACTTAAAACATAAATTTGATCTCTTAATTTGTTCAATTTGTAATTTTAATTCTCGTTTTAAAATAGAGACTTAGATCCATCAACCAAATTAATGTAAATGAGTTTCTTTAATCTACAAAATTTATCTACAAGTGTGTTGTGAAGAGAATAAATCCAAAAGGCCTGGTCTATTAAATAAAATTTTAAAAAATCTCATAAATAACATATCGAGTTTGTTATTTTATTCATCATGAGATTCATAACATAGTCCATGAAGGTCAGAAACCAAAAGAACTACTCATTTTAAGAACAATTCATCGGACACATAATTAAACTTATAAACGACAAACGAAAATAATTCCAAGGACTCTGTCTGCTCTTAAAGAAATGCACTAGAAAATTGTAATGGTAGAAATAATCAATTTAACCAGGACTCACTATAGCTAAACAAATAAAAGTTCTTGGCCATGTTTACACCCATATACCCCTCACAAAGAAAATAGAGTTCCTAGCAAAACTGATAATCTGTTGGTGGATAGTTAAGAGCTTCAAGAAATTCTGATACAACGAGTAGGAAGAGAGACAATATCTTAAGCAGCACCCTTGCCCTTCTTCTTCTGAAGCTTCTTCATGTAAAATTCCAGCTCTTTGCCCTCTAATATATATCTGCCACAAAGAAGACATTAAATGCCAACAACCAGGACCATTAAATTTAAAATTAAAGAATATTATTGCTCACATGCCCTTCTTAACTCTAAATATATATTTTGAAGTCAGCATCACCATGCATGCTGCTTCAGATTAGAGGATAAGATTGCCAATAAGGAACAGAACACTACTGATTTAGATCCATGTCTTGCATTTCCTTTTTACTAGAGTAAATAAAAACCATCTGATTAGATCCATGTCTTGCAATTCCTTTTTACTAGAGTAAATCAAAACAATCTGGAGAACGCAACACAACACAAGAGGTTGAGAGCTACTTTTAGAATGAGGGAAATCCCTTATTTTTTGGACCTATCATTTTTTTTTTTTTTAAATTCTAGCTCATCATATATATGCTCTTGCAAATGGGATGGTTGTTCTAACTATGAAAAGCAATTCTAAAATTTACTCTCACTGGATGCAGAAAAGCATGCACCTGATATATCTCTGGTAGCTAATTGAGTAAAAAGTAACCTACCCATCAGCACGACCACATTGGCCAGGTCGAGATGAGATACAAGCCAAAAGGCGACCACCTCCGAATTGTTCTTCAATGTGAGGATCAAGCACTCGGTTCTGCTTTCGCTTTTCTAATTTTCTCAAAACATGGTTACTCTTTTTCACCTCCTCAGTTGCAGCTTCACCATCCTGTTAAAACAGAAATACCGAATGATGTAATAAACAATCTACGGTTATCATAAAAACTGCAAGAAAAACAGAACTTGAATATAAAAATCACAGCTGATAAAATAAAGATAACCTTATTCTAATTTTTTGTTAATTTTAAAAAAAAAAACTTCATATATAGCCTTAGCAACCCAGTTCCCGAACTCATTTTAGAGATTTTTTTCCTGCATAAAGACTTTACAGCCCTTGAATAATTCAAAACTTACAAAATGAGTTTAATTAAACACAATGTCGGTGTAAAACATTTTTACATAGACATCCAACAGGAAATTATCCTGTCACGGTGTCACCACATCATATTAATTAAAAAGATGACAAGGTAAAATGATCAAATCTCATTGGATGTTTGTGTAAAAAAATAGTGCATATAAAATAAATTCTTATAAAATATAGAGAATTAGTGGAATGACAAAAAACGGCATCATAACCAAATAAAGTGAACAATGCACAGTATTGAAATTGAAGTATAATCCACAGTATAAAGCAAAAGATTCAAGCTTCCAAGTTTCCAACAACCAGCAACGACAAAAGCTATTCTAATATCACAGCACAGCAGTCATCTTGGAAAGCATCTAGAAGAGAAACTGTACATAACAAACAAACATGTATTAGCATTTAGCACACAGTTCAATTCAACATGTTGTACCTCCCCTTCTTTCTTGGCAGAAGCTGCTGCACTCTTCTTCTTGCGGCCAACCTCAACGCCATAATGCTGCAGATACCACTGCTTGAAGGGCGCTGCATCGACCTGAACAATGGCACTCTTGACCAATGTCTGAGTCCGAACAAGCTCATTGTTGGATGCATTGTACACCACATCAAGAATCCTTGTCTTGCGGGTCGCAGCCTCACTCCCCCAAGAGTAGTTCCCAGTATCAAGCCTCAAAGCACGCCACTTCACGTTCCCACCGCGAACCCTAATCCTCCTCACCGTCTTGTTGCTTGATAGCTTTGTGTTTGCTGGCTGCCTCCCAAGCTCATACCTGCAAAACAAACACACCCCCATTGAAAACAAAATAATCATTTGAAAACAAAATGGCAGCTTGGTAAAAAAAATGTAATTTCTTTGGCTAAAGTTAGGGTTCCACTCTGATGAACCCTTAGATGCTGAGTTTTAACTAGATAAAACAAAATGATGAATCACATAATATTGAATTATTTAAAAATGCAATCAGATAATGATGAATAACATCAAGTTAGAAGAATTTACTTTCTCTTCTTCCTCCAAGCTTTTTTCTTGCCGCCGGTGGCGCGCCTCTTGTGCATGGAATCACGAGAGATACCTACATAAATTCACATGAATCAGAATCATCATGTTACGAGAAAGAGAGAGAGAGAGAGAGTGTGTGTGTGTGTGGGGGGGGGGGGAGAGAGAGAGAGAGAGAGAGAACGTACCCATTTTGGAAGAAGAATAGAACGGTGCTGGTGCTGGTGCTGCGAGCTCGTGCTAATGAGAAGAAGAAGAAGAAGAAGAGAAAGGATAGGGTTACTGATAAAATATAATGGGCAGGGTTAAGAACCCATTGGGCCACGGTTGACCTACACCTAGGCAGTTGCTTTCTGTACCCATTTTTTTCTCTTGCACCTCATATGAATCTTATACTCATTTATTTTATAGTGTCTACAGACCCCAAGCTGATTGAGTTTAAAAGTATATCAGTGAACGTAAATTTAAATTTATTATTTTATTTTAAGAGGACTTTAATTAAAAAATCCAAGTTTGATTCGAAGAGTTCATACATTTGTTTTGATAGATTTTAAGAACATTTTTTTATTATATATCCCCAATTTTTAATATATAAAATATATTTTTTTGTAAAACATAAACAATTTAAAACTTAAGAAAATTTTTATTTCCTAATTCCAACAATCTTTTGTTTACCATCTCCTTCAAATTATCATCTAGTCATTAATTATACGAAGATAATGAATTATAATTAACAAAAATATGTTGAATCATACAAAATCTATACAGAAAGTCTAAATTAGTTAAAATAAAAATTATAAATTATATTTTTATTTTATTTACGATGTGATAAAAATGAATTTTCTTTTCCAATAAATCCTTTACTGTGTAATATATATATATATATATAATTAAATTTGAGTTTAAAAATTGATGAAAATAAGTAATTTTAAATGTTATTTACATATAATAAAAATTATAGGCAACAAAACATGTACGTGAATGGAGTGGAAAGAGAAGAAAAAAGTTGAAAATAGAAATCCCCCCAATTTTATTATAACCTGGTCAAGGAGTCCCAAAATGCATAACATATTAGGCTTTTACTTCCTGCACCTTCATTATAATAAAGTTTGTGGCAATGTGTGTCATCGGGTGTGGCAAAGATGCAATCCGTACATTGATAGAATGGAAGGAAAAAAAACATCATAATCATAATAAGAGAAATATTGACAGCATGCTCTTTTAAGACTTTAACATACTCTTTTTTATACACTGTTTCTATTAGTTGAAATTAATTATTCTCTTCCCGTTTCTATTTATAAGACTTTTAAAATGATGTTGATTCTTTTTTTATAAAACTCAATTTATAATATTTATTGTATTAATTATTTTTAGACTAAAAATACTCATCATTAAAAAGAAGAAAAAAATGTATTGACAAACTATTAAACAAGAGAGAAACATTAATGCCAAGGATAATTTTGAAAAAGGTTATAAATATAAAACAAATTTATTATTATCACTTAAATTAGTCACTTTCTTTAATCTTGATCAATTAGATAATTCAATCTTATATCTAAGAACGGAGGGAGTAAAAATCATAAAATTATATGGATTTTATCACTTCTTATTTAATGGACCTTACTCATGATTTTTTTTTTTTTATCAAATTTCAATCAATAAGAAAGTGTGCTAGAAACTTTAATGGGAACTCTCAAAACTTTGTGTGGTAATACTAATTTTAAGGGCTAATCATGAGTAGGTTTGCTTTATGAAAATTTCGGCGGCCTCAAATATAAGAAAAAAAATATTTTTCTTAGTCTCAGATATTAAAAAAATTAACTAAATTTATTTTATTTAATATTATTATCTTTAACATGCCTTTCATTTAATTTAGGTTTTTTCAATGATTTTTTTAATTCCTAATACCAAATTCTAATGAAGGATAAGTTGAAAAAATTAATTTTTAATTGAGATTGTTGTTGTTAAATGTGGTTAACTAACTTTTTTTAATTAGCACAAATAAGTATTTTTCTTTGGCAAATGGCAACTAGTTCCCTTAAGGTAGAAATATTTTAATGGGAAACAAAAAATTGCACTGCTCATGATCCTTTTTGCGCTTTCCTATATTAAATATTATCTCCGTTTAATTTTTTAACTAGTGCTTGAAGGGCACTGGTTTAGAAGGACCTTTCTTCTTATATTTGAGACCTAGAAGGGCCTTTATTCTTATATTTGAGACTGGACGGAGTATGAGTTTTACATGTATTTGTGTGATTGGTCCAAATTTAGAATAATTTAAAATTAAATTCTAACCAGTCATATTCAATTATATATTGGTTTTATTTGAATTGTTTGAAAATAAATCATTCCATTTTCTTTTAAATTTTTATCTCCACTAAGTGTTGATTTTTTATGATTTTAAACTTTATGTTAATGCAAGCCAGGTAAAAAGATAAATTAGAGAATCAAACAATTGTAACTTTTTTTTTTTTTGAAGCAAATGAATATATTAGAGAATCAAACAAACTGTAATTGGATATTCATATTTGAAGTAAAAAAACAAACTAATTCGTTGAACCAATTTGAATCAAAATAATTGATTTGATTTAGATTATGGAGTTTATTAAGTCAATTTGATCAATGCTCCTAAAATGAAGAAAATAAATGAAAAGAAAAAGAGTAAAAAAGAAGAAGTATAAAATGACCTAATTTATTAGGTTTTCTTTTGTTACTATAGGTGCAAAGTAATCTATCAACTTTGTCATTGAATAATTTCTGTTAGAGGACATGATTTGTCCTTAGTGATTGTTTGATAAAAGAGAAAATTAATAAAGAATCTTCATTTTATATTTAATTGTGTAGAAAATAAAAAATAAGTTATATAAACTCAAAATAAGAAGTATATATATACTAAAAAGGATAGTTTTTAGGACAGTGCTGGCATGCACGTTCAGCTGTGTCTGAAACTAGCGTTGGTCTTATCTAGCATGCGCGCGTTTTTAGGACAACTGGATCATACTTCAACCAATATTACTTGATGTTTTCATATTAATTGGTACAACCATAATCAAGTGAGGCTAACAATTAGAGAAAATCTGATGGCCAGAAAAATTAATCATGTCTTTATAATTATACATAGATTATTATTTACTTAAATTTAATTTTATATTTATTGTAATTGTACAATTAAGATTAATTAAATTGAGGCTAACAAGAGTTGAAACATTTGATGGAGAATTTTGTCCACACTTGCTATAACTTAGGATCCATTTTCCTATTTCCCATTATTGGTAGTTAATATGTGATTATTACTATAAATTAATTTTCACTGGGATTGATAGTCTTCCTTGACTTTCCAAGAGGTGGCATGGCTTCCCCTAATGTAATTTTTCACCTAAAAAATAGGATGAATAGTACGTGAGAATATGATCTTACGCACTTACTGGATATAAAAAAAAGCAATATGAAAAAATATAAGATATTATAATAAAGTTTGTGGTAATGTGTGTCATCGCCTGTGGCTAACATGCAATCCATACATTGATACAATAGAGAAAAAAAAAATATCGTAATCATAATAAGAGAAATATTCACAGCTTGCTCTTTTAAGACTTTAACATACTCTTTTTTACACACTATTTTCTATTAATTGAAATTAATTATTCTCTTCCCGTTCCTATTTATAAGACTTTTAAAATAATGTTTATTTTTTTTATAAAACTCAATCTATAATGTTTTTTCATTAATTATTTTTAAACTAAAAATACCCATCATTAAAAGAAGAAAAAAATATATTGACAAACCATTAAACTAAGGAGAAATATTAATGATAAGTATAATTTTAAAAAAGGTTATAAATGTAAGATAAACTTCTTACTATCTATTAAATTAGCCACTTTCTTTAATTAATCTTGATGAATTAGATAATTGGATCTTATATATAAGAATGGAGTGAGTAAAAATCATAAAATTGTATGAATTTCATCACTTATATTGGTTTTATTTGATTTTTTTTATAAAAAATCATTCTATTTACTTTTAAGTTTTTATATCCACTATGTGTTGATTTTTTATGATTTTAAACTTTATGTTAATGCAAGTTAAAGAAGCTAAATTAGAGAATCAAACAAATTGTAATTTTTTTTGAAGCAAATGAATATATTAGAGAATCAAACAAACTGTAATTGTATATTCATATTTAAAGTAAAAAAAAAAACTAATTAATCGAATAATTAGTTTTTATACTCATTTAAAAATTGGGTAGCATGATATGGTAAAGATACGGTGACAAATAATTAACATTAACAATGGCAAATTCAGTGCTGGCATGCACGTTCAACTGTGTCTGAAACTAACGCTGGTCATATCTAGCATGTGTTTTTAGGACAACTGGATCATACTTTAACCAATAATACTTGATGTTTTCGTATTAATTGGTACAACCATAATCGAATATTACAATACTTTGGAATAAATAACTACTTTGTAAATTAACAATACATCCAACTTGCTGAATAATTAATAAAAAATTTTAAATATTAATCAATTGTCCTCCTCTTACTACGGACATGGCTATATATAATGTTGAAGAACATCAAGTTTTGCACTCACAACAAACCAAAAAACAGAGCTAGCTAGCTAGACTTAAATGGCAGAAACTGCACTGTCCTTGGCTGGTCAGCATGCGCTTCCAAAAATATTGGAAGCTTTCAAAATGCTGAGAGATCTCCCAAAAGAAGTTAGAGACATTACAGATGAACTTGAAAGCTTTCAAGATTTCATCAGTGATGTTGATAAAGTTGCTGAAGCTGAACAAGATGATGGAAGGTATCATAGAATAAAAAAAAGGGTGATGCGGCTCAGAGAAGCAGCTTTCCGCATGGAAGATGTCATCGATGAATATAACATCTCCTGTGAGGATAAGCAACCTAATGATGATCCTCGATGTGCAGCTTTACTCTGTGAGGCTGTTGACTTCATCAAAACTCACATCCTTCGCCTTCAAAGTGAGTATAAGATTCAGGATGTTAAATCCCTTGTTCGTGCTGAAAGAGATGGTTTCCAAAGCCATTTTCCCTTAGAGCAAAGACCCACCAGTTCTAGAGGAAATCAAGATGTCACATGGCAGAAACTTAGAAGGGATCCTCTCTTTATTGAGGAAGATGAGGTTGTGGGGCTTGATGGCCCTAGAGATACATTGAAAAATTGGTTGACAAAGGGAAGAGAAAAACGCACTGTCATCTCTGTTGTAGGAATTGGAGGGGTGGGAAAAACCACTCTTGCCAAGCAAGTTTATGACCAGGTGCACAAAAAGTTCGACTACCATGCATTGATTACAGTGTCAAAATCCTACTCTGCAGAAGGATTGCTGAGGAATATGTTGAATGAGCTTTGCAAAGGAAAAAACGAGGACCCTCCCAAGGATGTTTCTACCATTGAGTCGTTGACCCAAGAACTCAGAAACCGCTTGCGCAACAAGAGGTATGTTGTCTTGTTTGATGACGTATGGGATGAATACTTTTGGGATGACATTGAATCTGCTGTAATTGATAGTAAAAATGGAAGTAGGATATTAATCACAACCAGGAATGAGAAGGTTGCGGGATATTGTAAGAAAGCATCATTTGTTGAGGTGCTTAAGCTAGAAGAACCTTTAACTGAAGAAGAATCTTTCAAATTGTTCTGTAAGAAGGCATTTCAGTATAGTTCCGATGGAGATTGTCTAAAAGAACTTAAAGATATATCTCTTGAAATTGTTCGAAAGTGTAAAGGTTTACCTCTAGCAATTGTGGCCATTGGTGGCCTTTTGTCTCAAAAAGATGGAAGTGCACCCCAATGGAAACAGTTTAGTGAAAATCTTAGTTTAGATCAACTGGAAAGAAATTCTGGGTTAAATAGTATAACAAAAATCTTAGGTTTAAGTTATGAAGATTTGCCAATCAATCTTAGATCATGCTTATTGTATTTCGGAATGTATCCGGAGGACTATGAAGTTAAATCTGAAAGAATGATTATACAGTGGATAGCTGAAGGATTTGTCAAACATGAAACAGGAAAAACTTTGGAAGAAGTTGCGCAACAATATTTATTAGGGTTGTTCCGTAGAATTTTGGTGCAAGCATCCTCATTTACAATTGATGGCAAAGTTAAAAGGTGTCGTGTGCATGACTTAATACACGACATGATTCTTAGAAAAGTAAAGGATACAGGGTTTTGTCAGTATATTGATGGGCCTGATCAATCTCTATCAAGTAGGTTAGTTCGACGCCTGACAATTGCAACTGATGATTTTAGTGGAAGTATAGGAAGCTCACCCATTCGGTCAATTTTTATTATCACAGAAGAAGTTGAAAAAGTATATCAACAGTTAGAAAGGAAAATCCCTACCATTTTCATGCTATTGAAGGTACTTGATTTTGAAGGTTCAGAATTACGTTTTGTTCCTGAAAATTTGGGGAATTTATTCCACTTGAAGTATTTAAGCTTCCGGTATACAAGGATAAACAGTCTACCAAAATCCATTGGTAAGCTCCAGAATTTGGAGACCTTGGATATAAGAAACACAAATGTGTCTGAGATGCCAGAGGAGATTACGAAGCTTACTAAGCTACGTCATCTTCTGTCTTATTCTAAAAGGTCAATTCCATTGAAGGATATTGGAGGCATGACATCCCTACAAGACATACCTCCAGTGGAAATAGATGATGATGGAGTGGTCTTTACAGAGGTAGGAAAGCTAAAGCAGTTAAGGAAACTGTGGGTGACGGATTTTAGGGGAAAACACCAAAACACTTTGTGTTACTTAATAAATGAGATGCCACTCTTGGAGAAACTATGTATTAATACAGCTAATGAGAGTGAAGTAATTGACTTGAACATTATGTCACCTATGTCTATGCTTAGGAAGCTTAACCTACTCGGGAAGTTAGCAAGGTTTCCAAATTGGATTCCACAGTTCCAAAATGTTGTGCAACTGTATTTGGCTGGCTCCAAGTTGACTGATGATGCATTGAACTCACTAAAAGATATGCCAAGGTTGATGTTGCTCAGTTTCAGAAAAAAATGCTTATGAAGGTGAAACTTTTCATTTTCAATGTGGAGTGTTTCAGAAACTAAAGATACTACGTGTTGGATCTTTGGATAAGTTGAAGTCCATCCTTATCGACAGAGGAGCATTGTGTTCTTTGAAAAAAATTGTTTTACAAAAGCTCTTCCAACTCAAAACAGTACCCTCTGGAATTCAACACTTGGAGAAACTTGAAGATCTCTATCTCGACAACATGCCACCTAAATTTGAGCAGCGCATTGCTCCCGATGGAGGACAAGACCACTGGATCATCCAAGATGTGCCCCATGTATGTATTTGGGGCTTGGATGCTAGAGAACCTTTGCATATATTCAGCAGAAGTCATCACTAAGATGCGTCCAACTTTGAAAATAGAAGGTGCGTTTTTTTCACATTAATAACTTTGTAGAATGACAGTCATGGCCTTGTTCTTTTCTTGAATATAAGATGCAACCATTGTCTAATTCCTAAAGTAATTACTTTTGCCTCATTTTTCGCTTTAGTATTTGCTTCATTTTGCTTTCACTACAACTTCTCACGTAGAAGTTAGTGATAGAATTGTCTAACAAGTATATGCCTACACCAAACATAGTTAACGTTTCTTCATTATAAGAGTCTCACCATTATAATCCTTTGTATTATTCTGCTCAGAATTTCAACTAGATTGATTTTTTTTATTTCCATGTTTATAAGTACTTGAACAATTTCATTGTATGATTTCAAGAAGAAAATAACTTGGTGTTTTTAATGTTACATTATGATTGAAGCCCAATAATGTGGATTTTTTCATTGATTAGATTGAGTTAATTTTTCCTAATATTGATGCTTTGAAGTGTGACCCACTTTGTACAACCATGAATTTTAGGAAAGCACTGAGGGAAGATTGTAAGAAGTGTTCCAATTCCAATGTTTCCGGCATTCCAATCTTGTGGTTTTTTTAGTGTTAATTATTACGCCCATTTTAGCGTTATTAACACCAACAAAATACGAAGAAGCTGAAAATAGTGTTCCTACACATGCAGACATGGAAAACTGAAGATTCCCTCAAGTTCTTTCTTTTGCGACCCATCAAAGTGCAAGATTCATCAAATTGATTTTTTAAGCTTCCTTCTTCTCTTTCTCTTGTTTCCCTTTTTCTAAAATCTGTACTTAAATTTTTGTTAACTTGAAGTAATTTGAATTCTTATATAATTCAAGTTCATTTCTTTTAAATTAATTGTTTGTCTTTGTTTTAATTTAATGTCTTTATAAATTGGTATTTGGTCTCTTATAGTACGTCGATCGTATATTCCTATTGACAACTGTGAAATTGAAATAAGGATTGAATTTAGGATATAATGCAACAAGGTTAGAGATTCTATAGGAATAAACATCAACAATTACGAACATTTAGATATTCTTAACCTAATGATTGCCCTAATTGAGAAATTCTAAAGATTTAGGATTTTCAATTGTGGAAAAGAATTTTTGAGTTAAGATATATTCACCTTCAATTACAATAGTAAATAGTAAATTCAGTTTTCAATTATGCTTCTAGAACTTGAATTGAAGTAAAAATTTGGGTTGCACATGTTAAGGTTGGGTGAACTCGTACTACAATAAGACATGTTGGATTTTGGCTTAGCACTTTATTCCTCTTAGCATAGTGCTTCAGCAATTTTGGTAGCCAAACTTTTATGTCCAGTTTTGACCCCATATTTTTCAAAATAAGCAACTTAAGTGGAATTTATTTTAGAAATATAGATTATGCACTAATAATACAAAGCATGTCTTAAACTATCATTATATGAAAAGTATTTCTACCTTAAAAGTTATATCAATAGTAATTTTTAAATGGTTGACAGTGTAAAAAATGTTGCACATCCAATGCATAATCATTAAACTAAAAACATTATGAAAAATAAATTACATTGCTAGTGTAATGCAGTTTTACACTATTATTCATTTACGTATTATCACATATGATAATTTTGTTGACTTTTACTATAATGATCCCAAAAATTATAACATAATTTCAAAAGTTATGACATAATTTTTAATGGTTCAGTATATATTATTAAACTTAATTTATATATCATTTATCTAGAGTAAGATAATTTATATATCCCAATTATTCAATTTTGTCCCACTAATAGTAAAAACTTTAATTTTATCACTTAATTCCAAATCAATTCAATTGTGTCTCTTTCATCAAAATTCGCTTGATGTTATTTATTAATTTGGACATTCAATTGAGTGAACAAATTAAAAATTGTACAAATTTATGAAGATTCAAAAATTTTACACTTGATTACGGCTGTGGTACATTGACCACGACCGTGGTAATCAGCACGATCACAATAAAAGTGATAACAATCCTCCAAAACAACGTCAAGATCCAACAATAGCAATGGTAAATTGATCATGATCATAGAAAATTCATGAGGTTATAGTAAATCAAGAGGGTCATAGTCAAACTATGATGGTTCAAGGCTTCAACATCACTTCTAACCATAGTTGTAGTACTCTTTTTCGAGCAAATATCTTTGGAAAGCTATACATAGATAAAAATCCTTTTTTCAATTATTCTGAGTTTTGTTCTTATCTTTTATGAATTTGAAACAACCTTGAGGGATTTTAAGAGCTGAAGAACATAGACAACATCGCTAGAACGGATCATGATCATTGTTCCTGTTTATTGGTATATCTATGTTTATTTTATATAGGATTATTAGTGTTTTTTCTGATCATGAGCGGCTGGTCCTGCCAGTCTAGAGATTATGATATAATTGTCCATTTGTACCATTTTTCTCATTTTTAATGGAATTTTTATTGATTTTATGTTAATTATTTCTCTTATTTTTACTGTTTACTTGAAACCAGTCATTTTGATACTTAATCAATTGCATAGTAGTGATCATTTGCATGTAATTCGTAAATCTAGGTAGAGAATATTTTATGTGTTGCATGATCAAACTGTTTGGATAATCTTCGATAAATTAGTTAATCTTTAATTAGTCTTCCTTATAATTGATTTAAGGAAACGAGCATCTTCTAACTTTGATCATAGACTTTAGTTGATTTTGTGAATCAGTAATTAACTGGAGAAGGAATTTCATTATGACTAGAATTGAGGAAAAATTAGTACTAGTAAGTCATAACCCCTGATCATTATTATCATCCCTCAACCCTTTCTATATATTCGATTTTTTGTTTTCTTATAAAACCAAAATCATACAAATATTTAAACTATCTTTTTAATAACTTCAACTATTAGTTTAATAAACTTGACTAATTAGGAATACAACTAATCATTTGGATTTGATATCCGGACTTTCAAGACCACGTACTGTTACTATTGCGTAGGATACACTTGTCCTTTGTGAGCCTAACATATTTTGTGCATCATGTATAACAAACATATTGGACATAAAACAGTGACAACATGTAGCATTTGCATTTCTGGTTTTGGGAATAAATGAAGAAATCTGAAATGAAAACACTAAGGATATTTATTTACCAGGAAAAATTAGGGTTAAAGAACAAGAATGCAACGGTACAACAATGAATTTCCTATTATATCAGTACACAACATGAATGATCACAATTGTTGCAGTTCTATATATAACGAGTGTTGGATGATCAAAACATGGAAAAAAAATACAACAAATTTCTAGGAATACAAAAAAGAATGTGGCATTTAGTAATTCCCTTTGATCCAAGTAGGATCTGATGCCAGACAAATTGTTTTGAGTTTTATCATATGCGCAGTCTCGTCTATCAATTTCATAATAATACTAACAACAGTTGAATTAGCAATGCTCTTGATATATTGCTCCAAATTCTTCTCTTCATTCCTGATCATCATACGTATAGGAGGAAGTTGCATTATGAGCCACATCAAAATCCTCTCTATACAGTGGTTGCAGTGCAGACTCCCATAATTTGCTCTCTGTACTGTTCTGCTTCATGGTATTAATCTCTGTCTTGTGTTTTCTTTCCAGCTTCTCAATTTGCATCTTCATATTTTCATTTGCAAATTTCTCCTGTATAACACAAGAATCAGAAATGTGTTGTAACACCCCGTAGGCCTCCGGTGCGTTAACATTAATAATATCAGTATGGCGCGCATTTATCATAAAATAGAACTCAGCGGAAGCATAGAATCGTTTTTCTTGATTCATTATGTATGGAATAACACAACTGTAAAGTGCAATGCCGATTCATGCTGATCCAGTTTCTCAAATCATATATCGAAAGCTATACAGTATCATTATACAGGCAGGTAACAGATATAAGACACTGGTACTCAGGGAAAAATTACATATCATATATAACAAAGTTCTGTACATATACATATGAGTATCTACAGTCCACACCACACATCCCGTGGTGATACAAAAGAATATCAACCCTTCATGAGGGAGTACAGAACATATACAGCATCCAAATCAACAAAACAGAGCCATCCAGCTCCTGATACAAGTAGCCTAGTCTCAGTTGGGCCTCCTGCCCTGAGACTGTTCTTCTCTGCCCGAGGTACTACCTGAAAGCAAGTAAACCCCACACGGGGTGAGATAACATATCTCAGTAAGCTCAGGGTTCTTGGGAAGTCACTCCCACCCTGGCTCACAATTCCCAATACAACCATCAAATAAGTATACATGTCAGATCAATTTCACATCCATGGCAGAGTTACACTCAATGCCCACAAGTCGAGCAGAGTTCCACTCAATGCTCTCAACAGATGGCAGAGTTACACTCAATGCCCTCAACATATGGCAGAGTTACACTCGATGCCCTGGCAGAGTTACACTCGATGCCCTCAACATATGGCAGAGTTACACTCAATGCCATTTACAGATC
>PYAF01002320.1:514481-524600 GCA_007407185.1 Glycine tomentella
GTAAAGTTTTGAATGAGGCACAAGTTAATTATGCCACTACTGAAAAAGAAATGCTAGCTGTAGTGTATGCATTAGATAAGTTTAGATCTTATTTGATAGGGTCTAAAGTTATTATTTATACTGACCATGCTGCAATTAAGTATTTGATGAATAAACAGGATGCAAAGCCGCGATTGTTGCGGTGGATGTTATTGTTTCAAGAATTTAACCTGGAAATCAAGGACAAGGTTGGAGTGGAGAATAAAGTAGCCGATCATCTTTCAAGAATTAAGGAAAGGGAACTACAAGATGGACCAGAGATAGTTATTAATGAGTCCTTTCCTGATGAGAAGGTGATGATGGTCACTAAATTGGGTCCTTGGTTCGCTGACATGGCTAATTTCAAAGCTGTGGGTGTCACTCCTGAAGATCTTAATTGGCAGCAAAAGAAAAGATTTTTCCATGATGCACCGAGGTATTTTTGGGATAACCCATTCCTTTATTATAAATGTACTGACGGTGTTATTCACAGATGTGTAGCTGAAGCTGAATTACCAAAGATCCTCTGGCATTGTCATTCTTCAGATTATGGAGGCCATTTCGGAGGTAATAGAACAACTCAAAAGATATTGCAGTGTGGATATTATTGGCCTACGTTTTTCAAGGATGCACGCGATTATGTGGAGAAATGTGACAAATGCCAGAGGACTGGTAATATATCACGGAAGGATGAGATGCCCCTTAACAACATACTGGAAGTGGAAATCTTCGATGTTTGGGGAATTGACTTTATGGGACCCTTCCCTAAGTCATATTCCAACCAATACATATTGGTTGCGGTAGATTTTGTTTCCAAATGGGTGGAAGCGATTGCTTTGCCTACTAATGATGCAAAAGTAGTTGTGTCATTTTTAAGGAAACAAATATTTACCAGATTTGGAGTACCGAGGGCAATCATAAGTGATGGAGGCGCTCATTTTTGTAACAAACTACTCTCTGGTTTGCTTGCGAAATATGGGGTCACTCATAAGGTAGCTACACCTTATCATCCTCAGACGAGTGGACAGGTAGAGATTTCCAACAGAGAATTGAAAATAATTTTGGAGAAGACTGTTGGAAGTTCAAGGAAAGATTGGGCGAAGAAGCTGGATGACACATTATGGGCATACAGAACAGCTTTCAAAACACCAATAGGTATGTCACCTTTTCAACTTCTATATGGTAAGTCTTGTCATTTGCTTGTAGAATTAGAACATAAAGCATTGTGGGCTACAAAGTTCCTTAATTTTGAACTGTCTCAAGCTAATGAGAAAAGATTACTGCAATTAAATGAGCTTGACGAGTTCAGGTTAACTGCTTATGAGAATGCTAGGCTTTATAAGGACAAAACTAAGAAATGGCATGACAAGAAGATTCATCCAAAAGAGTTTACACCAGGACAACAGGTATTACTTTATAATTCTCGATTGAGGTTATTTCCTGGTAAACTTAAGTCCCGTTGGTCTGGACCATTTATAGTTAGGAAAGTTTTTTCATATGGACAATTGAGATAGCCCCACAAAATTCTGGTAATTTTTTTAAAGTGAATGGGTATTGATTAAAAATTTATCATGGAGGGGACGTGGATAGGAATACCATTTCCATACCACTTGGTTCCCCTGAAAATTAAAGAGGTCGGTGTCAGGCTCGTGACGTTAAACAAGCGCTACTTGGAAGGCAATCCAGGGTTTTTGAAAATTAGTGTTTTCTTTTAAAGTCTTTTATCCTTAGTAGATTAGTTTTTGATAATTGTTTAATTCTAAATTTTATTTAGGGTGATTTTAATTGTATTTTATTATTGTAATGTACAATGATTATTATAACTGATATATATATATATATATATAAATATTGCAGCCCACGCGAATCGCGTGGTGGTGGCGCCATTCGCGCCAAGTACTCTGTAGGTTCACGCGGATAGCGTGAACATGATGCCAATCGCGCCATACATTCTGGATTTCCACGCGATTTGCATGGTGGTGGCGCGACTCTCGTGAGACCTCGAGGGTAGTTTTTAAAAAAATTTGAAATTTAAAACCCTAATTGGGTAACCTTTTGCATACCCTCAACAGCCACAAGTCATGACCTTTCACGTTCAAACGTTCATAGCCATAACTGCTCATAACTTGCATTCAGTTACATTGTGATTAAAACCTTCCTTAACTGCTCATCATTCTTGAGGTTTATAAATACATTGCTTAGTTTATCTCTTCCCTGTTATCAATTTGGTTCTGAGTTCCAATTAAAAGAATACATAGCTATCTTGAAGTTCTGTTCTTTTTCGAAGCAATCTTGTGCTTTTATTTCAAGTTCTTCACTTCTTTCAAATGGCTAAAGACAAGGTACGAGTTCTTCTTCTTTAATCTTGTATTTTATATCCTTTAGGTTTTAGAGTAGAAAGCATGTGGATAGGATGGATTCTGGTTTTGATGGATAGAAGTTAGGGTCTATGCTTTTCATGCTTCTATGAATCCCTGTTTCCCAGCCCACGCGAGTCACGGGACACTGGCGCCAGTCGCGCCATAGCTTCTGGAGTTCAACGCGATCCGTGTTAACATGGCGCCAACCGCGCCGGCTGCAAAACCATTGCTTTCTGTTTTTGGATTTATGGGAAATTGGAGTGCAATGCTTTAACTATTGATGTATGCTTTGATCTATAAAAAAATGACAAAGTTAAGATTGGAATGGAGAATAAAATCTGGAATGGTATTCATATATGCTAAAATTGTATTGTTCAATCAAGGATTAGAGTTCCAAATTGCGAGCATAAGGGGATATTTAGTATTCCTTCTAAATTCATTATTGAACCAATGAATCTGGGAATTGCTAGGAAAGATTTATTTGGAGATTAATGCTTGTTTAACTTACACATGTTGATTCTATATGATGCAACACTTTGCTAATTCTTGAACTTAGAAATATTAGGAACATGCTTGTACATAAATCTAGGAACTCATGATATATGTATGTTGTGGAAAAATTTTCTGAGTTTCAGGGAAAGCAAGTGGATCAAGGAAACAGAAAGAAGGGTGCTACATCTGGTAGCAAGCGGGCAAGAACTGAATTTGACGCAAAATGGTTCCGGGACCTTGAATGCCAACAACGATATGAGAACTGGTATGCGCCAAAGAAAATTATTCCAGAAAAGCGGATTGATTGGGAGTCTTTTCCTAATGGCTCACCAATATTGGACGTGATTGACCGGAGGGATTGGAAGACCCTAGTGAGTTTTGCTGAACCAAGTTCGAGCGCGATTTTAAAGGAATTCCTGTCAAATGTTGACAGAACAACAGTGGCGCGTCAAAGAGTAAGTTGGGTTCGAGGAATTGAAGTTCCATTCGATGATGAATTCATCGAAAGCTTTTTGGAAACTTCGTACTACAGTCTGCAGGCTTGTGATTTTATCAGAAAATTTAACAAGATGCAACCCATCACAAGCAAGAATGTGTTTAGGGATGACATGCCTCAACTTGCGGACGAAATCAGAAGAGGCATTACTGGATTGTATGCTGTTTGGAAGACTAAATCCAGAATGGATTATGTGCCAAAGAAGTTGAAGAAGCAAGATCTGACTGGAGAAGCCGAATTTTGGAACCAATTCAACAATCACACTGTGATCCCATCTACAAATTTAACAGATGTGAATGTTGAACGTGCCATTCTTCTATATGTACTGTTGGGCGACAACAATCTTAACATTGCAAGCATTTTGTCTGACAGAATACTGCACATGATTCAGAATGGTAGCAGTAAGTCACACCTTGCACATTCTTCTCTAATTTCCCATCTATACAGGAAGGCAGGTTTGGAGATTCCAGATGATGAACCTGAAGATGTGAAGATAGCATCAGTCATGACATACAAGACATATCTGGCTGCAGTGGAGACTCAGTGGCAGGAACAGTTGATTCGAACTTCTAAATTAGGACCTGAGGAGATTGCTGAGAGGAGTCCCCATGCGGACATCCTCAATCTTAAGTTCGAACATCAACACCACCACCACGAGCATCTGCTTCCACTGCTGTTAGAGGGCCACGCCATGAACTGATCTATGAGGATTTTCCGAGTGAACTCATTGTTAATAATATTTCAGAACTTGATTTGTTTCTCTATGATATTTGCATGGTTGATGTGATAAAGTCATGTTCTTTCTTTTTAAGCCAGGGCCAAATGACTTTACCCTTAAAATGCTTTCCATTGTTAGCCAATTTGAGACTAAGCCTTTCTGTTCATGTACCTTAAAACTTTTTATCCTTGACTACCTTGTTGAGATTGGAAGAAAGGAGAGTTAGGTCAAGTCTGGTAGGAATAGAAAGATGAATATTCATAGGAAGGAAAGGAAAGAAGTTACTCAAGAAGTCAATACTGGGGTTGGTTTTTGAATATCAATAGACAAGATCTAAAAGAAACCAAGCCTAGAAAGCAGTTCAATGGAAGTAATGAAATGGAAATACCTGATGGAGGATTTAAATTTCTTTCCCCAACAATAAAAAAATTTATTAAAGTATCAAGAATAAGGGGAATCAAAAAGGAAAGCCAGAGGTACAAAAATGAGCATGAAATAAGAGTGAGAGGTTGATCAAGTGGATTTGACTAGCTTTAATAGACTTCAATCTCAAATTAACCATTATCCAAATTATTCCTACCTCAAGCCAGGCCACATTACAACCTTTTAAAGACCTTTTGATTGACTGTGCTGTTATTCATGTTTCTTATTTTCAGGAACTTGAGAAGATAATCAAGCTTATGGTAATATTATAAGCTTTGAGAAGTTGAGAGAGTATATTCACCCAAAACACTTGAGTGATGAGTGCATTATATTCCTTGGTGAGGGGTATCCAGCTATGTTCATAATTGATTAACTTGATAAGTATTCTTGAAATTTTCATTTGCATTCAAGTGCATTGAACAGAATAGTTCTGAGATTGTATATGTGATGATATACTTGAAGTGTTGAATATAGTTCCTTACAATAAAGTTTTTGTTCATTGCTGAGGACAACAATATTCAAATCTGGGAATTATTTGATATACTGTAAGTATATAGTAGTTTTAGGTTAGTTTTATTAGGAAATAAACAGAAAATAACAAATAAATATTAGAATAAAGCTAAAATTCAGTACTTTTTGGTTTTTATCATTAATTCTTTTTATTTTGATGTTTAGGGACAATAAATAGAAGAAAAGAAGCAAAATAAAGAGACAATTGGATCTGGAAGTCGCGCCAGGTCCACCCCACTCGTGCTAGACTTACTGGAAGTCCACGCTGATCGCGCCATACTCGCGCGGATCACGCCACAAGCACTGGATGTTGGCGCCAGTTGTGCCAGACTGGCGCCAGTCGCGCGGCCGTTGCGGGAAATCTGAAACTGAATGAAGATATGATAAAAACAAAAAGATATTAGGGTTTTGCAAGTTTGGCTATAAATAAGGAAGTAAGGGGACGTTTTAAACACACACCTAGAGGCAGAAACACCAAGAAGGAGGTATTGAGAGAGATCAAGAATCAAGAAGGTCAAGAAAGAAGCCAAGATTGGGGGTTTGATTACTCTTCTTCTCTGCATTCTTTTCTATTCCTTAGTTATATTGTATTGAGCTAGACATACCATGTCTGGCTAATCCTTCTTTGATTGTGGTGAGGCGAAAAGCCAATGTAAACTCTTGTGTTAATTGAATTGGTGTTAATGAATCTTATTATATTTGCTTCACTTTATCTTGTTCTTAATCTTTAATTACCATTGATAGACTTGATCAATCTATTAGGGTTCTAAGGGCTAGAATTCACAATAGGGATATTGGAGTTTTAGTTTCTGAAAGCGATAAAGTAACAATCCAACATTACCTAGGAATAGGGATGAAAGATTGCAAAGCATAATATTCCATCTTAAAGCTTAATCTGAAAAGGGGTTGCTAAGGGATTAGAATTCTTGATTAGGATTAAAGGGTTAAAATGACCGAGAAATCTGGGTTTAACCAATGATATAAGGCATATCTTTGAGTAATTATAGTAAGTGAAATTGATTATCAACTCAATTATATAAGTAGGGCATAGAGGTGATTACGCTTAAACCACAATCCATCTTCACAAATTCTCAATTATCATAAATACTATCTTTAATTGCAATTTAATTTCAGTATTTTAATTCTCATTCTTTACAACATAAATCTCAAATTACTTATTCCAAATTATAAATTCTTTTATTTTTATTCTTTCCAATGTAAAGATATTAATTACAAACGAATTAGTGCCTCAATTCTCGTGGAGCCGATACTCTACTTATCAAATTATTACTTGAACGATCGGTATACTTGCCGTGAGTTACGCATCAAGTTATTGACGCAACAAGGACAAGATCATTGGAAGATCCAACAGGTGCCCCACGTTAGCATTGCTTCATCTAGAGACATGTTACGCCCCTTCTGAATCAAACTAACGATTTCCTTGCTATTTTGGAAGAGACTGGGAGTGACTATTAGAGGAGAAGGCACCAATTAATTAATTCATCATCAACTTAAGAGCTTAGACGGGTGAGGGGAGGGAGTACATCACTCCATATTTTGAGCAAGGGAAATAAGAGAAAATATATATACTTGGTTATCTACTGTTTGAAAATGTTTGAAGTTTGAAGAACTAGGAGTTTGGGTCTGCCACTGCAAAATCCTAGCTAGGGCTTAAGCATTTGGTCTTAATTACTCTTCGTTATTGTAGTTGTTATTTTGATTCTTCGTTATTGTTAGTATGTTTCCATTTCATTTTTGTGGTGCTTGATGTGTTTCTAAATTGCTTGGTGGTTTATGTTCGAATCCATGGATGCAAGTGGTAGTATATATATGTGCGGTTGCATTCCCTGGTCATACATGGAGAAATTTGGCTCTGTTCTGACTTTTGGTGTTTTGATATGAGCTTGAAAGCATCTTAATTCTTAAGTTATTATATGTGCTATTTTGATATAGGAAATGTGATGTTTATGCCATTCTGAAGCTTAGATGGCACATTCATGTTGAAAAAAGTGAATGGTGCTCACTTTGGATGGATTTTCTATGTTTTCTACCCATTCTGTTAGATTTTGTTTAACAAGTTGTGGTGTGTTAAAGTTTAAAGAAAAAAAAAGTAAGTTTGTTTATTTATGTTGATACATGGGTTAGTAGCATACTGTAAAATTTTTGGAAAGATTTAATTATTCATTTGTCTTTATAATTATAAAATTTACTCTTTTAGTTTCTATACTTAAAAACACCCCTTTTAATCTTTACAATACCATTTTATTTTTTTAATCCCTGCACATATCATTTTAATCTCTTCTAGTCCCTACAGCCAGGAATAAAAATAGTATGTGTTGGGACTAAAAAGGGATGTTTTTAAGTATAGGAGCTAAAAGGAATTTTTTTTTTGTAATTATAGGGATCAAACGAGTAATTAAACCTTTCAGAAATTTTCATGACCATTTTGTTGTATGAATTTAGATTAAACCCTATTGTGTTAATTTTCAGCGTTTCCTGTGGGATTGTCTCTATTTTGTACACTACAATGAATTTTGGTGAGACAAATTTTTTAAGTGTTCTGAAGATAGTAAGGACGATGTCCCAAAGTTGTGTGTGAAATATGAATGTTCTTTAAAATTCTGGGATTTTTTGGGTAAATGTTCATGCGGTTCTGTGTTGCAATTTTAATAAAAGCTCGAGCTTTCGGTATATATGTGTAATGTCAGGATTCAGGAAATGATCCTACACATGAGTTCTCTAGAAATGCATTTTGCACAGAATTCTTCTATATATGCTGTTAAATTATTCCCTCTTGTCTAACATCATATCAAGAATTTTTATAGTAATTTTGGAATTCCAGTGAAAATCCGGTCCTCAGTATTTCTTATATACATATATATTACTTGAAGAGATTAAAAAAAATGTTACGAACCTACAAACAGATTTGGAAGAGGAGTTGTGTGTCTGAGTTCTTCAAGGATGACACCTAGCTAGCCATTCACATTACGTGCAAGCACAAGGGCTGGCTAAAGAGGCAACAAGTTACACACTTACAATTGCCTCCTGCCTCTTTTTCAGCTTAGTTGCTGGTGGGTATTATTTAAGATCTCGTTCATTTATTACCTAATCGAATTGTTTCTGCCATTAACAACAGTGATTGGTGCAAGGTTCTTTACATATCTTGTTCCCAGATGGAAAATCTTTTGAGCTGCACTTCTTGGTCAGGGGCTGGCTGGACCAGGGCTAATGGATGCTGTTACTCAAAGTGCTACGCTAGCAGGAAAATCCGTTGGTGGATTCAGGACAGAAGAGGAGCTTGAAGAATGGACAGCATGTAACTTTTATCCATACATACCATCAGAAAATTACCACACATGCAGGTAATCTACTACCATTGCTCAATAACTTGCTCTACTGATGAGTTAAATTGCTGTGTATATTGTTTTAACTTTTGAGTTTAGGTTTTCCTCAGCAAGGAAGCATGAGATGAGGAACAATTCATTTGATAAGAGAGGTTGCATTACTTTGAAAGGTTTGTAACAGCAACTTAGAAGCTTAGGTGTACCTGGAAGATTTCTATTGCTTTTCTTATATTGGAAAAAGTTACAGTGTAACTAAAATGTACAGCATGGATGAGTGCGAATTACCCTCCTCATAAGAATTTTTCTTTCCTTTTCTTTTTCTCAATCATTATATTGTTTCTCTAAAAGGCAGCTGGGTCTGTATATATATTCTCCTGAACTATTACAGTATTACCAAGTTTTAATACTGTTGATGTTTAGCTTGTGCAGTAGAAGGTTCTAATTGCATTTGCAATTTGGATAAAGAAGTAAAAATTATTTTGAATAGCCTTTGTTACAGTGATTAATTTCATGCTAAGTTGTTTTACCGAATTCATAGCTCTGCCTCGTGGACCAAATGTGGCCACTTCACCTCTTCATCCACGATTGACAAAAAGAAAAAAATAACCTCTTCATGTGGGTTAGCATTTTCTTCTCACAGCTGTATCAGTTCAACACGTTGCTCAAACTTTTTTAACGCACAATTACAAAGTGGTTTTTACTGAAGTAAGACAAACAATCCGGTCACTCACAAATAAACAATTAACATTGTCAATCACAATTTCACATTATCTGGATCACAATTTCACCACTTGCTGTAGTATGCCAATAAAAAGGAGAAAAAAATCACAACTTGCTCGGAAAACATTTAAGAAAGACACTGGAAAGCTCAAAGTCTTGGTCTGCACATATACATTGCACTAAATTTGTGTGAAAACTAGCATGGATACAAAATATGGTATCAATATGATATAGTATTTGAGAGAACCTGATAACTGAGACAAGTTAATCATGCCTATTCTACTTATATTTAATTTTTATAATTTATTGTAATTATATGGTTAAGATTATTTGTGAGAACATCACTTTACATGACACACGTGCTAGATAAAAAATGGCAATTAGTGGGGAAAAATACAACATATTATAATAAACTGGTCTCTGTGTGTCATCATTTAGCTAACTACATTTATTAGCTATAAATAATGTTGAAGACCATAAAATTTTGCACTCAGAAAAAAACAGACCTACACTAAAATGGCAGAAACTGCAGTATCCTTGGCTGGTCCACATGAAGCTAAAACCCTTACTCATGCATTTAGACTGAGTTTGGGCTAATCAAGTGTGGTTTGCTTCACCTCTGGTATTTCGTTTCACCTCAATTTCAGGAGAGAGGGATGACTTTTCAGAAAAAGTTTGAAAGCCAAATCTTAGACACTGCGGAACTTATTATCTTAATTAATTCTTTCAATGCTATGACATATGGTATGCTATGCCTCCTTGATATTGATACTGCCGAAGCTTTAAGAATGAGAGGATCGGGTTACAGTTTGTGAGAGACCTGTTATTAATACGGATTATGTTAGAAATTTGGGTATGATAATCCTGGATAACTTCAAAGAATCGTGTTCGTACACTTTCCGAACAAAGTATTTCGACCCTATTCTTGCCTGGGTTCACGAAATCCTTGTTGGGATAATTCTTTGAAGAACAATCTGCTTCTGGCAATAGAGAACAGATCAGGAATGTAGAGAGAAAGTATGATTTTCGTATATCTGA
>PYAF01002320.1:524700-537365 GCA_007407185.1 Glycine tomentella
AGAGATCAATTCAACATGACTAAATGCATATGAATATGCTGCCCCTTGGAACCCCGCACAGTAATCGCGGTCAATTATGCGTTGGCTCAACAAGCGTGCACTCCGCACTACCCTAACTCGTTTCCAAAGCTTAACGCGTAATCGCATTGGCCTATAGTAAATCACATTACTACTAAAATCCATTGATGACACTAAAATCCATTGATACTGCCGAAGCTTTAAGAATGAGAGGATCGGGTTACAGTTTGTGAGAGACCTGTTATTAATACGGACTACCCAGGCTGAATTGGATTATCTGAATCTCATCTCAGCTTTAAAATCTAGACTTATAGTTCAATTATATTTTGTTATTGTGATCGTGGAATGTAGAAACATTACTTCTTCCTTTCAAGATTTTGTTAGAAGGGAGGCTAACCAATTAGCTCAAATGTTGACTCATTTTAAGCCAATTGCTGCAAGTTGTATTTCTGATATCATCCCTAGGTCTCATAATTTTTTAGTATAAATTGTCGTTTCCATTTTTGTTTGGTGAATTGTATATATCTTGTTATTATAAACTGTGTCATCATTTGACTAACTTATGCAGTCCACCCACAATTCAACTTGGGCGAGGCACCTGCTGGTTTGTACTGCTTTAACAGCTGGATCATAAATTATAATGTCAAGCACAATATTTTCCATAAACAATATTGTTTATTTTACATTAAGCTAAATCACAGTGTTCACAACTTGCTCTACAATTAGTTTTCACACTTTCATGTGGTATAATTGAATCAGATTTGAAACATTATTTGAACAGGTCCGAATATCGAACCATATATAACCTGTTTTTGTGGTCATCAGATACGACGAGATTTAACTACATTATGTGTGCAACTTATTTAAAAATGGGGTAGCGAGATGTTTTATGCATATCGTGACAACTTGTTAACATCAAAAAATTGCAAATTCAGTACTGCCATGCACGTTCTCATCTGTGTTGTGGAATTTCTTACCCGGCACCACACAAACCCAGCCCGGCACCACAACCTCTTCTCGGCTGGGAGCTTTCCTCTACCAACCACAACACTGGGGAGTCACTGGACTCAACCCTCCTCAACTAAAACACAGTAAAATGCAGCGGAAACACAAATAACAGTAAACGCGAGAGATAGGAAGAGAATCAACACACAATATAGCTTAATGTGGGAGAAAACCTTCAAGAGGAAAACCCATGGGACCAAGTCCAGAAACAATCCACTATTCAGAAAATAATGGTTACAAACGCTCAATGGCCATCTGTCGGAGCCACTCGACCTCGCTTACAAACAGAAGTGGAAAACTCTCAACAAGAAACTCTCACAGCTCTCGGAGACACCCTCGACGGTCTAATCGCCGGAGAAACACCCACTCTCTGTTTTTCGCTCAGTCTCTCACTCTGCCGCACCTTTGCAGATTTCTCTTTCTTCCTTGCGTCACAGCCTCCATCTATAAATGGGGTATTTATAGAGAGGCACCACATTTAGGGATTTACCTTAAATGGTTAATGGGCTGACTTTCAACCCTCGGGAGCTGGCCCACTAACTTTCCCTTTTTCCACGCCTAGGGATTTGGGCCAGCATTGGAACGCAAATATTCAACAAATCTCCCCCTTCCGATTCAATGCGAGAAAACTAGCAACCCAGACAAAGGTCGGTCTTCCACTGAACAACTTGGCAACCCGGTCTTCAAAGCCAGTCTTCCACAAACAGCTCGGCAACCCGGACTAAAGCCGATCTTCCATTGAGGTCCGAGAACGCAACTCGGCCTCCTCTACTCGGCATCATCATGCCGAGTTCACGAGCCCAGCTCCCACACAGCAATCTTCAAACTTTATTGCTAGTACCGGCTTCGTCATCATGTCAGACCAATTCTGACTTGTGTGCACCTTCTCAAGTGTGAGCTTCCCGTCCTCCACCGCATCCCGGATCCAACGATACCGCACATCAATGTGCTTGGTACGGGAGTGAAATGCCAAGTTCCGCGTAAGATGTATTGCGCTCTGGCTGTCACACTTCAAGACATACTCGTCTTGCTCATGGCCGAGCTCCTGGAGAAAACTCTTCATCCACAGGAACTCCTTGCACGCCTCAGTTGCGGCAATGTACTCGGCCTCGATCCTCGAAAGTGCCACACACTTCTGCAATCTTGATTGCCACGCAATCGCTCCTCCAGCAAAGGTCATCAAGTAACCCGTCGTCGACTTCCACGAGTCGGAATCTCCCCCCAAATTAGCATCCGAGTAGCCTTGCAACTCAACCTTGCCATCTCCAAACCGAAGACACACACGGGTCGTACCCCAGAGGTATCTGAAGATCCACTTCACTGCTTCCCAGTGCTCTCTGCCCGGATTCGAAAGGTACCGGCTCACTACTCCAACTGCATGGGCGAGGTCGGGTCTTGTGCAAACCATTGCATACATCAGACTCCCCACTGCATATTGGTACGGGATCTTCTCCATCTCTTCTCGATCTTCATCCGAACTCGGACATTGCCTCTCATTCAGCTTCAAATGTCTGGCCAAGGGGGTGTTCACTATCTTGGCTTTGTCCATGTTGAATCTTTTCATAATCTTCTCAACATATTTCTCCTGACTCAGCCACAGTAGCTTCTTCTCTCTATCTCGGATAATCTTTATCCCGAGAATCTGCTTTGCTGGACCCAAGTCCTTCATCTCGAAGGACGAGCTTGTGATGACCCTGAGTCCTGGCGCGGATGGCACGGGAGTTCACGCAGTCAGCGCCAGGGTTCTTCAGTAGAAAATCAAGTCTGAGATGTGGCGCGGGTAGCGCCGGGTTTGGCGCGATTAGCGCCACAGTTCTGGAGTGTGGTGCCGGTAGCGCCAAGGTGACGCGGTTAGCGCCACAAGTCCTCCAGAAAACCAGTTTTCTCTGGAATTCGACGCGAGTAGCGCCGTATGTGGCGCGAGTGGCGCCAAGGTTTTGAAGCCAACGCGGGTAGCGCCATTGGTGGCGCGAGTCGTGCCGAAAGGGCTCTGGAAAATCCTTTTTCTCTAGAATCCAGCGCGATCAGCGCCAGGTGTGGCGCGGTTGGCGCCACAGGTTCTGGAAAGTGTGGCGCAGTTAGCGCCAGAGGTGGCGCCATCTACACGGGACCTCTGACAGAGTTGGTATAAAAGGCAAAGTCACGATTTTTGAAGGGGAAAGCTTCTTCTTCTTCCTCTGGATGACCTGTAGCCATTTTTGAAGCTCCAAGCTTCATTTCTTCACCATAGTTCACCAAAACAAGTCCCTTTAAACACCAATCTTGTGGAAAACACTTAGTGAGCCTAAATCCTTCATCAATTCTCCTTGAAAACCCCAAATCAAAGAATCCCTTTCTCAAGGGAAGTTCTTAGAACTTGAGTTCAGCGAGGTACGGCGGTGATTCGTGGGTACCCAAGCTAGGGGGAGTCATCCTTGGGCCTTCCTTGTCATCTTTGAGGTAAGAAACTCATCACCGTTTAATTTGTGAGTTGGGGTTTTGGGTGAATAGTGATCCACTTGTGATAGAGCTAGTTTTAACCTTGGGTCCTTTAGAAACATGTGTTTAAAATGTTGTGAGGATGAAGGATTAGCTCTCATATGTGAATTTGGTGAACTTTAATTCTTGGCTCTATGTAAGGCATGTATAGTTGTATGCTAAGTTGCTTGGCTAAGTTGTGACATGCAAGAGCCTTGGTTTATGGTGTTGTTGTGCTTGAAGGGCTGTTGGAATGGTGTCTTGTGTGTGAAAAGAACCGTTCAAGCCACATGTGTATTCTTGAGCCTTTGGTCGATTTAGAGCTTTGAGCTCCTGACGTTGGCTTGCACCGATGTCTTGTGAAGACACTAGTGCTTTGGCTAGGCCAAGCTAGACCATTAAGGGTCTATGAGTGGTATATAATTGGTTGGACTCTGATAAACCTTAGGCTAGATGACCTTGTGGTTTTGGAAAGGATTGTGAGTCCTTTCGTTGAACGGTTGAGAATCGTGTTATGCTTTGTGCTTTGTGTGGCTGTATGGATGATTGATACGTGATTGTGTGCCTTGTATAGGGCGTGACACCGCGAGTGTCAGTGGTGTAGGCCACAGAGCAAGGAAAGAACCGCAGAGCTCGGCTTTGCCAGGTAAGTTCTTGGTCCTTTGGGGATGTTTCCCGCTTGCTTGTGCTCTACCATACTCCGAGAGAGTAGTGGTTACATTCATGATACATGCATTATTGGTTGTTGCATACTCATGATGATATATGCTTGTATCTGTGCTTGAGATATGTATGATACCTGTTGTTAGATCTTTTGGCCAGTTAGATAGATATGGACCTCCCTAGGAGTAGAGCGCACCTCCTAGTTTGGTCTGCTCATGGTTGATTGGATCCCGGGGTGATGATGATCCCTTAAGACCAAGAGATAGGTGTGTCCTGTTGCGGTTGATTGCCTATTCTCGGAGGTACCATATACGTGCGTCCATGCGTAAGGGGTAGCTCCCGATGGGACGGCACGGGTGTAAATTCCGGTTTCACACTGAGGTTTGGTGTTGATTGGATCCACCTTACATTAGAGCTAGATGACTTGCTTGTATTATTATGAGGGCCGGGAGGCCAGTGTGTTGTAAAACCTTGATGACTTGTGTCATGATGAGTGAGCTAGGGTGGAGGAGATGCCTTCAAGGACCCTGAGCTTACTGAGGTGTTTATCTCACCCCGTGTGGGGCTTATGTTCTTTCAGGTGACTCTTCTGGCAGAGAGGAGCGATCTCAGGGCGGGAGGCCCCAGTAGAGACAGTGCTTGCTTGGCTGTGAGGCAGCAGTGGAAGCTTGGAGCTCGGCTCAGCTTTTGTTGTTTTGTACCCCTGTAGAGGGAAGACATGTGTGTGTACATGTAATTTTGAGATATGTATATATTGTATGTATGCCCTCGTGTGAGGAAGGATCTCTGTGATCATAAGCACTCGGATGCTTATTCTTTTGTATAGACACTTCGAGTGTCAGACGATGTATATATACATAACCAGTTTATGTTATGTAATGAGGTTCCTCTTGTTTATATCTTTGAGATGTTTATGTTATCTGCCCATGGTTATTTTATGTGAACTGGATCGGCAGGGGCTTGTGTTGTCATGTGATGAGTTGTTGAGATTCCATACATAATGTAATCAAGAAATATGGTTTTGATTTACGCTTCCGAAAAAAGTTTTAATTAAGTGATTAAGCGCTAATTCTGATATAATCCTAATGATAATACACCGGGTGCACACGGGGTGTTACAGAGCTCAACGCTTTCTTTAAGCCGGCAATCTTCACCTTGTCTTGCCCGACTATAAGCATGTCATCTACATATAGTAGCAAGATCAAGAAATCACCAGTCTCATACCTCTTCACAAATACACAGTGGTCGACATCTGTCTTCATGAATCTGTGCTCGGTCATGAAGGAATCAAACTTCCTATACCACTGCCGAGGCGCTTGCTTCAAGCCATAGAGACTCTTCTTTAATCGGCACACTTTGCCCTCACAACCCGACACTTCAAATCCCTCGGGTTGTTCCATGAAGATTTCTTCCTCTAGCTCACCGTGAAGAAATGTCGTCTTCACATTCATTTGTTCCACCTCCAGATCCATAGTAGCTGCCATGGCTAACACTGTCCGGATCGAGGTCAACTTCACAACAGGAGAGAAAATCTCATCAAAATCTATCCCCTTCTTCTGATTGCAGCCTTTTACTACAATCTGGGCTTTGTATCTAGGCCTCTTGTTGACCTCCTCCTGCTTGATCTTATACACCCACTTGTTCTTCAGAGCTCGCCTCCCCTTGGGCAGCTCGGTCAGCTCATACGTCTGATTCTCATGCAGTGACCTCATCTCGTCCTACATGGCCTTCTCCCATTCAGCTCGGTCTAAACTCTCCACCACCTCATCATAACTCTGAGGTTCACCCTCCTCAGCAATTATGGTATACTCGTCAGGTGGATACCTCGAATAAGGTCTTCTCTCTCTAGTGGGGTATCTCGGCTCTTCTTCACCTTCGGAACCCGGCTCTTCACTTTGAACCGGATCCCGGCATCATCTTGTTGGGCATCATCTTCATCTTCATTCACATCGCCTCCAGCGATGTCCTCGGTTTCTCCCCCTGCTTCAGCATGCACACGAGGGACGGATTCTTCTTCTCGGACAGTAACCCGGACTTCGGGCTTCGAGATGTCATGGATGTTCTCATCCTCATAGAAGACTACATCTCGGCTCCTCACAATCTTCTTCCCGATTGGATCCCAAAGTCTAAAACCAAACTCGGTTCTCGGCGAACCAAGATATTTGCACTCCTTCGTCTTTGCATCCAACTTTCCTCTCTCATCTTTAGGGACGTGCACGAAGGCTCGACATCCGAACACCCTCAGGTGATCATAGGTCGCTTTCCGACCTGTCCAAATCTCCTATGGAATCTCCCCTTCCAAAAGCCTTGATGGTGAGAGATTTATCAAATCAACAGCTGTCCTTACAGCTTCTCCCTAGTATTTCTTCGACAACCCGGTGTTGGATAGCATACTACGGACCTTCTCCTCTATTGTCCGGTTCATCCTCTCAGCAAGCCCGTTCAGTTGAGGTGTCTTGGGAGGCGTCTTCTCTAACCTGATCCCGACCCCTCTACAGTAGGCTTCAAAGGGACCTCGGTACTCTCCACTATTATCCGATCTGACCACTTTCAACTTCCTTCCAGTATCCCTTTCCACCATGGCATGAAATTCCTTAAACGACTGGAGCATCTGATCCTTAGTCTTCAAAGGATACGCCCACACTTTACGGGAGTGGTCATCAATGAAAGAGACAAAATACGGTGCTCCTCCAAGCGATCTCTCCGACATGGAGCAAACATCAGTATGGACGAGGTCAAGTAAATACCTCCGTCTCCGGAGTTGATCCGGTCTCACAAATGAAACCCAGTGCTGCTTCCCAGCCAGACAATGCAAGCAACTCTCCAGCACTTGTCCCTTCAACCCGGTCAAAAGCTCTTTCCTTTCCAGAATCTCAAGCCCCTTCTCACTCATATGGCCGAGACGCTTATGCCACAACTCCAGGCTTGATCCACCGAACACGGTGTTGGCTTCTCCGCCAATCATCCTTCCTTGCATCACATACAAGGAGCCTTCTTTCTTTCCACGAGCTATCACCAAGCTTCCACTGGATAGCTTCCATCTACAGCTCTCAAAGCTGTTCACTAACCCGACATAGTCAAGTTTACCCACCAAGATTAGATTCAACCGCATGTCAGGCACATGCCTCACGTCCTCCAGGACTATCCGGCACCCAACCTCCGAGGTCAGGGTCACCTCACCAACACCAACAATCTTGCTGGTCACCTGATTCCCCATCTTCATAGCTCCAAACTCTCCACTCCGGTAGGAGGAGAAAAACCTTCTATGAGGGATCACGTGGAAAGAAGCACCCGAATCCACTATCCAGGTACAGTCATCAAGGGCGACATTCACAATGTCCTCTCCGAGAAGAAATATCTCGGCCCCAACACTAGCTACCACCGTTGTGGTGCTCCTAGCCTCTTTCTTGCCCTGGTCTGACTGCATAGACCCGTTCTGCTCATCTCTCTTCAGAGTCCAGCAGTCCGCCTTCTTGTGCCCGGTCTTCCCGCAGTATAAGCACTTCAGTTCGACCGATCCAGGGACCTATCCCTCCTGTCTCGACCTCGGCTCCTTCCTCGAGCCCGGAAGTCGGGACTTACTCTGCTCAGCAATAATGGCATCTCCACTGCTACTCGCACCCCGTTCTCTCCTCCTGGCTTCCTCATTCAGGAGACTGTCAGTTACAACATTCATCTCCAGCTTCCCTTCTGGTGCCGAGTTACTCAACGTAACTACCAAAGTATCCCAACTCTCTGGCAACGAGCTCAAGAGCAACAGAACTTGCATCTCATCGTCTATTATCATGTCAGCCTTGGACAACTGGTTCACAATACCCTTGTATGTGTTGAGGTGCTCGATCATACTCATCCCGTCCTTGTACTCCAGCTTCACAAGTTGGCGAACCAGGTGAGCCTTGTTTCTCGGAGTCTTCTTCTGAATCATGGACTCTAACTTGTTCCACAACCAAGTCCAGAAACAATCCACTATTCAGAAAATAATGGTTACAAACACTCGATGGCCATCTGTTGGAGCCACTCGACCTCGCTTATAAACAGAAGTGGAAAACCCTCAACAAGAAACTCTCACAGCTCTCGGAGACACCCTCGATGGCCTAATCACTGGAGAAACACCCACTCTCTGTTTTTCGCTCAGTCTCTCACTCTGCCGCACCTTTACGTCAGATTTCTCTTTCTTCCTTGCGTCACCGCCTCCATCTATAAATGGGGTATTTATAGAGAGGCACCATATTTAGCGATTTACCCTAAATGGTTAATGGGCTGACTTTCAACCCTCGGGATCTGGCCCACTAACTTTCCCTTTTTCCACGCCTAGGGATTTGGGCCAGCATTGGAACGGAAATATCCAACAATCTGTGTATGAGTAAATCGAACTAGCATGTGTTTTAGGACAAGTGGATGATATTTTAATTTGAGCATGCAACAATATTATGACTAAAACCAATATTAAACCTGATGTTTGAGTAAGTCGAATAAATATTACATTACTGACAAGCATAGTTAAAAATCAATAAATTAGCTATATATCCAACTCGCTCAATGAATATTAAAAGATGATAAATAATCACTTTTGTCCTTAAATTTCCTAGGTACTGATAGTTAAGTTTCTATTTTTTTTTCATATTTAAGAAACGAGCTAACTGTTAGCTAACTGTCAGTGTCTAATAAATTGAATGACAAAAGTATGTATTTATCATATTAATAAATGAGTAAGCAAAATTCTAAATTCTTTCTTACTTTAGACTCAGTTATATAAAATTCTCATCTGTAAAAATAATTGATGACATCAATGATACTCCTTGACAATATAACAAGTCAATGAAGGTTGCTAACACTACTATTACATCATCAGTTAACACTACTACTTGACACCATATACTAAAACGAAAAAAATAAATCTTTAAAAAGAAAAAAAAAACTTTAAAGGACTAAAAATATCGTATTTTATAAGAATAAAATGTTATTTAAGCCTAATTAAAAACTGATTGCTTAAGTGAAATTAAAGAGGAACTAGTTGGATGTCCCATGTGATGCATAGGGTCGTTATTAAATTAATTGAGTACTTCTTTATCTCAAAATAAGTTTCATCTTAGGTTGTCTTATACTGACCAAGAAAAGTTAATAAATAGGTGAAAGATGATAATAGTTTCATAAAACTAACATAATTAAATAGATGAAAGAGATTAGTATTAATATTAGATTCAAAAACTAAAGTGACATTTATTATTGATAAAAAAAACAATAAATGCTACATTGAAAAATCAAATGCATCACTTATTTTGGAATATTTTTTTTCTCAAATACAATACTTAGCAGTGAGTAACTTTTATGACTTTATTCTAAAAATTATAATTTCCCAAATCTGTCAATTGCAATTTCAAGTAAATTAGTGAAAAATGATTTTTAAGAAAAAATTTCATGCTTAGGAAAATAGTTATAACATCTTAAATGCAATTTTGTTAAAAATATAAGGAATGTGTACCCATAAACATTGATTAATATAAAATAAACATGAAAAAATTGTTTAAAATTATCGATACAATATGTTTTATATGTCAAAATATTCCTAAAAGTTAATAATAGTCTATAAAAAAAATTACATGTTTTTAGTCCCACATTCTTCATAAAAATATATTTGTAGTCTTTGGTAAGGGGCTAAACCCACATATCATTTAGTAAATATAGGGACTAAACTAATTCAATTTTTATAGGACTACACTACTACAAATAGGGTCTTTTAAGACGCATACCTTAAGTTGGTTGTAGTATAACCGTCGTGGTTGGAAGCGCGGTGACAATTTTGTAAATAAAATGACACATTCAAAGACGATTGTCAAATAACCGTCTTAGAAAAGTCTGTACTACGACGGTTGGCATGCAACAGTCTTAGTTTTTTGAGTGTTAAATGCTGACATGTCGAAAATGACGACGATTTTCATAGATAACAGTCTTCGTTTTGTATTTATTGAAAGACGATTTTGAAGACTGTCTTTGAAGGTTCAAAATGACGACACATTGGTATGCAACAACCGTCTTCGTTTTTGTTTGGTATAAACTTAGACATGTGACCGTTGTTGGTACCTTTTCGTTGTAGCCCTAAGTCCCTAACCAGAAACACTCATCCTGCCACCCTGAACCTCCCTCACTAACCCACTGGCCGTCGTCAACTGAGGTGTCCTCGTCAGGAGCTTCCATTGTCAACTCCATCTATAAGTGAGTGGCCATCGACCTTGGAGATGCTTTTCGTTGTAGCCCTAACCCACTAGGCCGCGGTGTTGTGTCGGGAAGGTCATACAGGTAATGCCACTAGACTCAAATGCAATTCGCAGCTTCCTTGTTAGAGTTGCTTGCCTCTATACTTCAGTAATACCATTACACTCCCTCAAAAGTGGGTTAGGGCCATTATCTCTGTTCTGGTGTGATTATGCTTATGAAAGTGGATGAATGTACCTTGAATGAAATATTCATTATAATAATAATATTGTATTTTAATGGAAACGGTTTAATGAAAATGGCATATGTAGTAGAGGGACATTTGCTCTCATTGGTAAATGTTTCTAATTAAAGGTTCCAGCACATTTTGATGACAGTTTGATATCTTCAATGTTTACCTTGTGAATAAATGTTCATTTTCTTCATAATACTTGCTTCCCCCTATTATATTGACACAATTGAAGAAAGAAGAAATATCAAGTTTAGGCGTGGTAGAATTGACCAACTCATCATGCCTCAACCATCAAATTCTTGTGCAATTTTTGGTTGAAACTTATACTGCACGTCTCCATACTTAAATAATTTATAACATTTAATTTGAGAATTGTGTACTGAACATAGTCCTTATTTATTGAATTAATAAAGACATAGATGAAAATGAATGATCTTTCTAACCATAAAGCTACTCACTTCACAATATCCTTTACTTCATTCCATTTTCTTTTCTATATGACTAAATTATACTATAGTAGTAATAGAACTCTTCGCATTTTGACCCTTTGTTAAAGCTAACATCCATGTTACTTTATCATTTGGAAATAATTATAGATATGTGAGTCCTGTACCTTGTACACTCCCTTTAGGAAACTAACTCTGATAGTAATGGTGTTAAACTACACTACAATATAATACAACATAGTTTTAATGGTGGTTTAGTGTAACAAACTTTCTAGGATTATCTTTGTAAATTTCAAGCCTCACTTCCCATCAACTAATGCTCTTACTTGTGGAACCTTACCATTTATTTTTTACATAAGTTTGAATTTGCAGCTTGCCAATTGTTGAGGATTCCTAATTCAACGCTGTTGAAATTGTGTGCAATAATATGCTAATTGATCATGGAATTGAACTTCAATTTAGCTTTAACTTATCTGCCATTGTCATAATTTGTAGTGGATTCCACTTTGATTGCAAAGTTTACAAAATTTTAGCAAAGTTTTGTACGGCCCATCGTCGGCAACACTTAGACACTAAAGATAATTTTGAAAGTAAACAATGGTTAAATACATTCAACTTTGGTAAAGTTGTTAACCCTCCCATCGAGGCTCTGGAAATAGAACTGAAGGCCCAAATAACAAATGCTCAGTGTTGGTAAAATTAAGCAAAATCGCGTAGGTCCTCACGTTCAAGTCCCACACTCAAATCATAGTCTCACCACATCATATAATATCATATCTTATCTTATCTGCTTAATTGTTTCGTTGTGATGGCGGATGAAGAGGGCATTGCGAAGCGACGCTATGATGTTTTTCTGTGTTTTAGAGGGAAAGCCACGCGCTACATCTTCACAGGTAATCTCTATAATGCTTTGCGACATGAGAGATTGAGGACCGTCTTCGATGGTGGGTTGAAGGGTGGCTACCAAATCTTAGACGTTATTTTTCAAGCATGGGAAGCATCTAGGATTTCAATCGTCGTTCTCTTCCAAAACTTCGCATCTTCCTCGTGGTGCCTTTAAGAACTTTTCAACATCCTTCAGTGCAAGAAAACAAAGAACCATATTATTCCAATCTTTTACCGCTTCTTAATTTGTGAAAAATAAACAAAAAATGAAAATAATAATTGTTTGTAGGCATTCAATACTTTGAGAGAAAAAAGAAACAATATGCTTGAGCTTTAAGCCTGAATTAGTGGTTCGATCTCCAAATCTTTGTGTAAGAAAAAATACCTGTTTAAAAAGTTTAATTTCTTGCTCAAATAGATCTTGAGGTACTCAAACTATTAGTTCTTGTCTCTCACTTGAATAATATCGCGAGTCCGCCCAAAAAACAAAGCTATGTACCAACAAATACAATTGTGACCATGTTTCGGTGGCAAGAATATAGTCACTTGGTTGTTTAATGACCAAATTTACTCACTTCAGCTATAAAAATTTTAAGTTGCTATATGGCAATCTTTTCTAGTGAATATTTAAGAGTTGCATATCCTTTAAAATTTGTCACCACTTGCATATCAATAATTACCCTTCTTTCCCTTATAAATTTATTATATTATGTATAAAAATTATCAAATTTAAATAATATATTTCA
>PYAF01002320.1:537465-606903 GCA_007407185.1 Glycine tomentella
AGCTAGGAACCATTTTATTTTTGTACAATTTTGCCATGCTACCAAAATATATAAGGCCACGTGGCATTATATTATTCGCTTGATTGCTATAGGAATAAAAAATTATGTGCGTGGGGGCATGGCAACCCCGCTCCGACTAAGTTCCGCCAATACATACATATATTATAAACAGAGCTTATTGACAAAAACATACAAAACAACCATCAAATGAAGAAAATTTCCTGATGAATCAGCCGACAATGAAAAAGATAAAGAAAACAAAACCGGGGAAAAATAAACAATATAACAAAGTATTGGACAAATGTGGCCACTTTACCCTCTTCTTTCATGATTCATTAAAAGAAAGACATCTTTCACGTGGGTAAGCATTTTCTTTCCAACAGTAGCAGATTTGTCTTTGCTTCTAAAGCATCCATATACATTCATATCCATATAACATAAAGTATTGTTTAATCTCATTCTTCACATTAGCTGGATCACAATTTCACAACTTGCTGTACTATGAAAAATTAAAAATCAAATAATAAAACAAAAACCCACAACTTGCTCGATCGCGAAACATTTAAGAAAGACCCTGGTACACTTAGTTTGGCTAACTACATATCTTGAAGAACATAAAGTTTTTTACTCATCACCTCAAAGCCAAAATCAGAGCTAGACTAAAATGGCAGAAACTGAACAAGATGATGGAAGGTGTCATAGAATAAAAGAAAGGTTGATGCAGCTCAGAGAAGCAGCTTTTCGCATGGAAGAAGTCATCGATGAATATGTGATCTCCTGTGAGGAAAAGGATGTCATAATAAAAAATCATCTTAGATGTATATATGATTTTTAAAATAATTACTATAAAAGTTGATAGTTAAATTTATCATATATACCATTTATGATTAGATGAGAGGGTAAAATCTTATATTTTCGCATTAACCAGATCTTGCTTCTACAAATCATTTCTTCTTAGCCAATTTATCACCAGAAGCAGACTTGTTGTAAGCATCTCTTGGTAGTATTAAACTCTTAAAATTTAACTTTCTCTAGGAAAATTTCCATCCAGTATTTTAATGACAACTAGGTGATCCTCGATCCTGCTCAAAAGTAGGAAAGCAAATTTTTTTAATTAAAGACCGATGAAATAGATAGAATAGTTTCCATTTTTGATAGAAAAAAAAGTAAATTTTAAATCTTAGAGTAAGACCATATGTAATCATAAGAATAGGATGTCGCAGCCTGTATATAACTTTTAAAAGTAAATAGAATAGTGCTTAACCCTCTTCCACCAATGGTTAACCTAGTTAAAAAATAAAAAAAACCTGCGTTCCTGTGGATCAGCATTTTCTTGCTCATCATATAATATATTACTATTCTCTGGATCGATTAGATCAATTAAACCAGTTGGCTGACCTATTCAACGGGAATTCATCATCAGACCATGCATTTTCAAGATCAACCCTCAAATGATGAATTGTGTAAATTATCGGTGCAAACTAAAACAATAGAGCCAGATGAATAATCAAAATTATATATATACCTGCAAGGTAAATGTCTGTGTAATTATGCATAGACTATTATTTTACTTAAATTTAATTTGATATTTATTGTAATTGTAAAATTGAGATTAATTAATCGCGAGGCTAACAAGAGTTGAAACATTTGATGGAGACTTTTGTCCACACTTGCTATAACTTAGGATCCATTATTCTATTTCCCCTTATTGGTAGGTAATATGTGAATATTACTATAAATTTTCACTAGGGTTGATAGTCTTCCTTGACTTTCCAAGAGGTGGCATGGCTTCCCCTAATGTAATTTTTCAACCTAAAAAATAGGATGAATAATACGTGAGAATATCATCTTACACACTTACTGGATATAAAAAAAGCAATATAAAAAAATACAAGATATTATAATAAAGTTTGTGGTAATTTGTGTCGTCGCATGTGGCTAACATGCAATCCATACATTGATAGAATAGAGAAAAAAATATCGTAATCATAATAAGAGAAATATTCACAGCATGCACTTTTAAGACTTTAACATACTCTTTTTTACGCACTATTTTATATTAGTTGAAATTAATTATTCTCTCTCCATTCTTATTTATAAGATTTTTAGAATAATGTTTATTCTTTTTTTATAAAACTTAATCTATAATCTATAAATTTTTTTACATTAATTATTTTTAGACTAAAAATATGCATCAGTAAAAGAAGAAAAAAATATATTGACAAACCATTAAAAGAAAAAAATATTAATGATAAAGATAAATTTGAAAAAGATTATAAATGTAAGACAAACTTATTTCTATCTATTAAATTAATCATTTTTTTAATCTTGATGAATTTGATAATTGGATTTTATATATAATATCGGAGAAAGTAAAAATCATAAAATTGTACAAATTTCATCACTTCTTATTTAATGGACCTTACTCATGATTTTTTTTTAACAAATTTCAACCAATAAGAAAGTGTGCTAGAAAGTGTAATGCCAACTCTCAAAAATGTGTGGTAGTACTAATTTTAAGGGCTAATCATGAATAGGTTTGCGTCATGAAAGAAAAGTCATACTTCATTTGGTCTCAAATATAATAAAAATATATATTTTTCTTAGTCTCAAATATAAGAAAATTTCAACGAAATTTACTTTATTTAATGTTATTATCTCTAAAATGTCCTACATTTAATTTAGGTTTTTTTCCAATATTTATTTTATTCCTAATACAAAGTTTGAATAAAGGATAAGTTGAGAAAAAAATTAGTTTTTCATTGAGATTGATGCAATTCAATGTGGTTAACTAACTTTCTTAAACAAGTATATATTTTTCTTTGCGAATGGCAACTAGTTCCCTTATGGCACTAGTTAAGGAATTTAAAGTAGAAATATTTTAATGAGAGATGGAAAATTGCGCTACTCATGATCCTTTTTGAGCTCTCCTATAGTTTTTACACTAAATATTTTCTCCATTTAGTTTCTTAACTAATGTTCGAATGATACTGGTTTAACAAAACCTTTTTTCTTATATTTGAGACCGGAGGGAGTATGAGTTTTACAAGTTTTTGTGCAATTGGTCCAAATTTAGAGTAAATTAAAATTAAATCCTAACCACTCATATTCAAAATTATATATTGGTTTTATTTGAATTTTTAAAAATAAATCATTCTATTTTCTTTTATGTTTTTATCTCCACTATGTGTTGATTTTTTATGATTTTAAACTTTATGTTAATGCAAGGTAAAAAAAAAGATAAATTAGAGAATCAAACAAATTGTAATTATTATTTTTTTTGCAGCAAATGAATATATTAGAGAATCAAACAAACTGTAATTAGATATTCATATTTGAAGTGAAAAAAAACTAATTAATCGATCCAGTTTGAATCAAAATGATTGGAACCGATTTAGATTGTTGAGATTATCAAGTCAATTTGATCAATGCTCCTCAAATGAAGAAAATAAATGAAAAGAAAGAGACTAAAAAAGAAGTATAAAGATGGCCTAATTTGTTAGATTTTCTTTTTCTTTTTCTTTTGTTAGTATATTATAGGTGCAAAGTAATCTATCAACTTTGCCATCGAATAATTTCTGTTAGAGCGTGATTTGTCCTTTAGTGATTGTTTGATAAAAGAGAAAATTAAAAAAGAATCCTCATTTTATATTTAATTGTGTAGAAAATAAAAAAAATTATATATACTCAAAATAAGAAGTATATATACTAAAGCAAATAAGTTGTTAACGGAAGTACGAGCTTAAAGCTACAGAGGCAATAGAACATTCTAAAGCATATATTAATTTATTCCTAACACGCAATTAAGCTGACAAGCAGGGCCGTCTAATTTTGTTGGTAAAACTAATAACGACAAACATCATTTGAATCGAATAATTAGTTTTCATACTCATTTAAAAATTGGGTAGCGTGATATGGTAAGGATACGGTGACAAATAATTAACATTAATAATGGCAAATTCAGTGCTGGCATGCACGTTCAACTGTGTCTGAAACTAGCGCTGGTCATATCTAGCATGTGTTTTTAGGACAACTGGATGATAAATTAACATTGATGTTTTCGTATTAATTGGTACAACCATAATCCAATATTACAATACTTTGGAATAAATAACTACTTTATAAATTAACAATACATCCAACTTGCTGAATAATTAATAAAAAATATTAAATATTAATCAATTGTCCTCCTCTTACAACGGACATGGCTATATATCATGTTGAAGAACATCAAGTTTTGCACTCACAACAAACCAAAAAACAGAGCTAGCTAGCTAGACTTAAATGGCAGAAACTGCACTGTCCTTGGCTGGTAAGCATGCGTTTCCAAAAATATTGGAAGCTTTCAAAATGCTGAGAGATCTCCCAAAAGAAGTTAGAGACATTACAGATGAACTTGAAAGCTTTCAAGGTTTCATCAGTGATGCTGATAAAGTGGCTGAAGCTGAACAAGATGATGGAAGGTATAATAGAATAAAAGAAAGGGTGATGCGGCTCAGAGAAGCAGCTTTTCGCATGGAAGATGTCATCGATGAATATAACATCTCCTGTGAGGATAAGCAACCTGATGATCCTCGATGTGCAGCTTTACTCTGTCAGGCTGTTGACTTCATCAAAACTCACATCCTGCGCCTTCAAAGTGCGTATAAGATTCAGGATGTTAAATCCCTTGTTCGTGCTGAAAGAGATGGTTTCCAAAGCCATTTTCCTTTAGAGCAAAGACCCACCAGTTCTAGAGGAAATCAAGATATCACATGGCAGAAACTTAGAAGGGATCCTCTCTTTATTGAGGAAGATGAGGTTGTGGGGCTTGATGGCCCTAGAGCTACATTGAAAAATTGGTTGACCAAGGGAAGAGAAAAACGCACTGTCATCTCTGTGGTAGGAATTCCAGGGGTGGGAAAAACCACTCTTGCCAAGCAAGTTTATGACCAGGTGCGTAACAATTTCGAGTGCCATGCATTGATCACAGTGTCTCAGTCCTACTCTGCAGAAGGATTGCTGAGGAATATGTTGAATGAGCTTTGCAAAGAAAAAAAGGAGGACCCTCCCAACGATGTTTCTACCATCGAGTCATTGACCGAAGAACTCAGAAACCGCTTGCGCGACAAGAGGTATGTTGTCTTGTTTGATGACGTATGGAAAGAAAAATTTTGGGATGACATTGAATCTGCTGTAATTGACAATAAAAATGGAAGTAGGATATTAATCACAACCAGGGATGAGAAGGTTGCGGGATATTGTAAGAAATCATCATTTGTTGAGGTTTTTAAGCTAGAAGAACCTTTAACTAAACAAGAATCTTTGAAATTGTTCTGTAAGAAGGCATTTCAGTATAGTTCCTATGGAGATTGTCCAGAAGAACTTAAAGATATATCTCTTGAAATTGTTCGAATGTGTAAAGGTTTACCTCTAGCAATTGTGGCCATTGGTGGCCTTTTGTCTCAAAAAGATGAAAGTGCACCCCAATGGAAACAGTTTAGTGAAAATCTTAGCTTAGATGAGTTGGAGAGGAATTCTGAGTTAAATAGCATAACAAAAATTTTAGGTTTAAGTTATGAAGATCTGCCGATCAATCTCAGATCATGTTTATTGTATTTCGGAATGTATCCGGACGACTATGTAGTTAAATCTGATAGATTGATTAGACAGTGGATAGCTGAAGGGTTTGTCAAACATGAAATCGGAAAAACTTTGGAAGAAGTTGCACAACAATATTTATCAGGGTTGGTCCGTAGAAGTTTGGTGCAAGCATCGTCAATTACAATTGATGGCAAAGTTAAAAGGTGTCGTGTTCATGACTTAATACACGACATGATCCTTAGAAAAGTAAAGGATACAGGGTTTTGTCAGTATATTGATGGGCCTGATCAATCTGTATCAAGTAGGATTGTTCGACGCCTGACAATTGCAACCGATGATTTTAGTGGAAGTATAGGAAGCTCACCCATTCGGTCAATTTTTATTAAAGGAGAAGATCAAAAAGTATCTGAACACTTAGAAAGGAAAATCCCTACAAATTACATGCTATTGAAGGTACTTGATTTTGAAGGTTCAGGATTACATTATGTTCCTGAAAATTTGGGGAATTTATTCCACTTGAAGTATTTAAGCTTCCGGTTTACAAGGATAAAAAGTCTACCAAAATCCATTGGTAAGCTCCAGAATTTGGAGACCTTGGATATAATATTTACATATGTGTCCGAGATACCAGAGGAGATTAGGAAGCTTACTAAGCTACGTCATCTTCTGTCTCATTCTAAAAGGTCAATTCCATGGAAGCATATTGGAGGCATGACATCCCTACAAGAGATACCTCCAGTGGAAATAGATGATGATGGAGTGGTCTTTAGAGAGGTAGGAAAGCTAAAGCAGTTAAGGGAACTGTGGGTGACGGATTTTAGGATAGAACATGGAAAGACGTTGTGCTCCTTAATAAATGAGATGCCACACTTGGAGAAACTACGTATTGAGACAGCTGATGGTGAAGTAATTGCCTTGAACATTACGTCACCTATGTCTACGCTTAGGAAGCTCTTCCTATGGGGGCCTTTAATAGGGTTTCCATATTGGATTCCACAGTTCCAAAATGTTGTGCAACTGTATTTGGGTGGCTCCAAGTTGACTTATGGTGCATTGAACTCACTAAAAGATATGCCAAGGTTGATGTGCCTCTATTTCAGTGACAATGCTTATGAAGATGACACTTTTCATTTTCAATGTGGAGGGTTTCAGAAACTAAAGACACTACGTCTCGGATATTTGGATAAGTTGGAGTCCATCTTTATCGACAGAGGAGCATTGTGTTCTTTGAAAAAAATTGTTTTAGAAAACCTATCCCAACTCAGAACAATACCCTCTGGAATTCAACACTTGGAGAAACTTGAAGACCTCTATCTCGACTACATGCCAACGGAATTTGAGCAGCGCATTGCTCCCGATGGAGGACAAGACCACTGGATCATCCAACATGTGCCCCATGTACGTATTCAGAGCAGGGGTGCTAAAGAACCTTTGGATATATTCGGCAGATGTCATCATCACTAAGATGCAGCCAAATTTGAAAATAGAAGGTGTGTCTTTTTCACATTAATAATAACTTTGTAGAATGACATTCATGGCCTTGTTCTTTTCTTGAATATAAAATGCAACCATTATCTAATTCCTAAAATAATTATTTTTGCCTCATTTTCTCTTCTAGTATTTGCTTCATTTTTCTTTCTCTACAACATTTCACGTAGAAGCGATAGAATTGTCTAACAAGTATATGCCTACACTAACCATAGTTAACGTTTCTTCATTACAAGAGTCTCACCATTATATTCCTCCTTTGTATTATTGTGCTCAGAATTGGTAGATGTTGACCTCAACTTGATTGAGTTTTTAATTTCCATTTTGCTAAGTACTTGGACAATTTCATTGTATGATTTTAAGAAGAAAGTAACTTGGTGTTTTCATAGGGTTATGATCATATATTTCGTGTAAATGATGTGGGTTTTTAATGATCCATTGTGATTGGAGACCAATAATGTGAAAAAATTTTCATAGATTGGATTGTTTTAATTTTTCCTAATTTTGATCCACTTCGTACAACCATGAATTTTAGGAAAGCACTGAGGGAAGATTGAAAGAGGTGTTCCATTCCAATGTTTCCGACGTTCCAATCTTGGCAGTTTTTTGAGTGTTAATTATTACGCTCATTTTAGCGTTATCAATACCAACAAAAAACGAAGAGTGCTCCTACACATGCAAAAAAAAATTGACAACTGGAAACTGAAGATTCCCTCAAGTTCTTTCTTTTGCAGCCCCTGAAATGGTGGATAAGTGTATTTGAGGCATCAAAGTGCAAGATTCATCAAATTGATGTTTTAAGCTTCCTTCTTCTCATTCTCTTGTTTCCCTTTTTCTAAAATGTGTACTAAAATTTTTGTTAACTTAATGTAATTTGAATTCTTATCTATAATTTAAGTTCATTTCTTTTAAATTGATTGTTTGTCTTTATTCTAATTTAATGCCTTTATAAATTGGTATTTGGTCACTTATAGTACGTTGATCGTATATTCCTATTGACAAATGTGAAATTGAAATAAGGATTGAATTTAGGATATAATGCAATGCAACAAGGTTGGAGGTTCTATAGGAATAAATATCAACAATTACGAAAATTTAGATATCGTTGAAACCTATTGATTGCCCTAATTGAGAAATTTTAAAGATTTAGGATTTTCAATTGTGGAAAAGAATTTTTGAGTTAAGATATATTCACCTTCAATTACAATAGTAAATAGTAAATTCAGTTTTCAATTATGCTTCTAGAACTTGAATTCGAGTGAAAATTTGGATTGTACATGTTAAGGTTGGGTGAACTCGTACTCTAACAAGACATGTTGGATTTTGGCTATGCAGTGTAATCCTCTTAGCATGGAGCTTCAGCAATTTTGGTACCCAAACTTTTATGTTCATCTTTTATACCATATTTTTCAAAATGAGCAACTTAAGTGGAATTGTTTTTAGAAAAAATTAGGTTATGCACTGATAATACAAAGCGAATATACATTGTTATCCAATCATAAATTAATTATCATATATGAACAGTATTTCTACCTTAAAATTAAGTTATATCAATGATAATTTTAAATTATTGATATGCATGTAAAAATTGTTACACTTCCAATGCATAATCATTAAACTAAAAACATTATGAAAAATAAATAACATTGTTAGTTTAATGCAGTTTTACACTATAATTCACTTACAAATTATCACACATGATAATTTTGTTGACTTTTATAGTAGTTATCTAAAAATCATAATATAATTTCAAAAGTCATTACATAATTTTTAATGATTCAGTATATATTATTAAACTCAATTTATAATCACTTATCTTGAGTAAGATAAATTTTTCAAGGCTTAATTTTTTTTTTGTCTCATTCATTATTTATTTTATTCAATTTTGTCCTGCTAATAATAAAAACTTTAACTTGCTCCCTTAACTCCATATCGATTCTATTTGATGTCTTCCGTCCAAATTCACCTGACGTTGTTTATTAATAGTGGGATGAGATTGAATCAAATAAAGGGACAAATTAAATTGTTAACTAATAGCGGAATGAAATTGAAAAAAATAAATAGTGAGAAGAATAAGTTTATTAAGGGGCCAAATTGCATCGTTTTGAAAATTAAAGTACCTAATTAAATTGTTTATTAATAGAGGAACGAAGCTAAATAAATAAATAGTGGGACAAAAAAAGTAATTAAGGTTTTTTTTTTTACTTTCTAAAAATTTGAAAATTTATTGAGTTTGAAAATATTCAACTCAATTTGCCCTGTTTTTGTTTATTGACTCTTTTGTTTAGAAATTAATTTGCTGCTTTTATAGGGTTGCAAGTATATATTTCGTGTAAATTTTGTATTATGATTGAAGCACAATGTGGATTTTTATAGATTAGAATGAGTTAATTTTTCCTAATTTTAAATGCTTTGATCCACTTTGTACAATCATGAATTTCAGGAAAGCACTGAGGGAAGATTTGTAAGAATTGTGTTTCCAATGTTGTTGATGTTAGACTCATCATATATAATTAAAACCAGGAAGTCAGAATGAAGTTGTAAATAGTGTTCCTAAATATGCAGACATTTTTGACAACTGGAAAACTGAAGATCGCCTCGAGTTCTCTCTTTTGCGGCCCTTGAAATGGTGAATATGTGGATTTGATGATCAAAGTGGAAGATTCATCATATTACGGTAAGAGTTGTTCACCGGAAAAAAAAAATGTTAAATGTGGATTTGATGCTAACATGTAATGTAATTGAAAAAAAATCATAAATTCTCAGTGCAAATTAATTATACATTTTTTAAAGAAAATTATACATTGTTATTCATTCAAAAACAATGAATAGTTTCTTTACTTTTATAATAATAACTTTAAATGTCATATAATTTATCCTGAGTAAGATATTAAAATTCAAGTCTATTCATTAAGAAATTATTTTTTTCAATTCTTAAATGCTTTTTAGGTTTCCTTATTTATTTATGTTGTCCAAATTTGTTTTACTATTACTAATTCAATTTGGACCAACAAGTTGTTGATCCAAGTGGAACTAAGCTCGGTCTCCTTAAGCTAAGTTTCAGATTCAAGACTTGTGAATGAAAAAAATGTGACTGGTAAGGGAGACTCCATTAGAGGTGGTTAGTCACATTCTTCAATATAGATTAGTCATAAACAAAGTTAAAAAATACTTGACATGAATGCATGATAACCAAAAAAAAAAAATCATTTTAGTCTCTTTTGTCCAAATTGACTTAATGTTTATTAATAGTGTGGGATCAAGTTCAACAAAATATGGAACCAAATTGAACCGTTTATTATTAGTGAAATAAAGTTAACCATAATAAAAAAATAGCAAGACCAAAAAAGTTTATTAAGGATCAAATTGTGTCGTTTTGAAAATTAATGGACCGAATTGAACTATTTACTAATAGTGGGACAACAAAAAGTAATTAATCCTTTTTTTAACTTTCAAAAAATTTGAAAAGTTTAATGGTGACGCACTAACAGTAAAATGATTTTACATTGTTATCCAATAAAAAAAAAATCATTATTTTTATGACTTTTAAGGTAATAATTAAAGGAGATGAGGAGGAGGGGGAATTTGTGATTGCTAATAAATGAGTGTGCATGAAACCTTGCATGAAGTTATAGGAGGCTTCGGGGTTGTCGTTAGCTTTGCAATGGGTTACTGATATGGAAATGTCCCAGGTTATATTTGAATTAGACTGGTAGATAGTGTTGGCTGCCAAATGTGATTTTTCTGAGGCAGGTTTGATCAACCAATGACTACAGACAATAATGCCAGTCCATCTTTTTATCATATGACACCTTATTGTATTGCTTTTGTTATTAATAATGATAAAAGTTGGTTGGATGATTACGAAAGAAGGAAAGGAGGGAAAGGTTGCAGGTTTAATCTTTCCTGCTAACAAAAACTAACAAAGATTTGGCAACATGTAGAATTTGCATTTGTGGAAATAAAAGAAGAAATGTGAAATGAAAACACCCAAGGAGATTTATTTACCAGGAAAATTGTATAGGTAAAGGACAAGAATGCTACGAATTTTTCTATTATATCATCATACAGCATGAATGATCACAATTGTTGCAGTTCCATAACAAGTGTTGGATTATCACAGGAATGGAAAAAAATATAATGAATTTCTAGAAATACACAAAAATAATATTGGCATTAAGGGGCCCTTTGATCCAAGTAGGATCTGATGCCAGACAAATTGTTTGGAGTTTGTATTGAGAAAAATTCAAGTTTCACATCGTCTATAGATAGTGCCAAGAAAGAATATATTAGTGGGGGACAATCCTCTCCCAATGAGCTAGTTTTTGGGGTTGAATTAGGTTCAAACCCACATTCTAAGATGGTATCAAAACCTATCCTAGATTCATTAACGGGACACCCACCATATTATCCACGCACTAAGCCCAAAGTGTTAGGCGTGAGGAAGTGTATTGAGAAAAACTCAAGTCCCACACATCTATAGATAGTGCCAAGAAAGAGTATATAAGTGGGGGACAACCCTCACCCTATGAGTTAGTTTTTGGGATTGAGTTAGGTTCAACCCACATTCTAAGAGTTTGATCCAAAAATAAATTTATCAAATGCTAATAATACCAACAGTGAATTAGTAATGCTCCTGATATATTGCTCCAAATTCTGCTCTCCATGCCTGATGGTCATATGTATAGGAGGAAGTTGCATTGTGTGCCACATCAGAATCCTCTCTATACAGTGGTTGTAGTGCAGACTCCGGTAATTTGCTCTCTGTAATGTACTGCTTCATGGTATTAATCTCAGTCTTGTGTTTTCTTTTCATCTTCTCAATTTCCATCTTCAAATTTTCATTATCTTGTTGCAAATTCGCAAAGTTCTCCTGTATAACATAAGATATATACTATTCAGGAAATGAATAATGAGAAATGTGTTAAGACAGAACATATGCTGAAGCTGAAGCTTCTCAATCACAGTTACTGGTTTTTATGTCACATTATGCTCCTTCCTGTTTTTATTTGTAAGTTTAGTATTTGATAAATAGGAAGGCCAAAGTATTAGTGCAATATATATTATAATAATCCATTTTAAGAACATTCCCTGTTTCCTTTTACCCTTTAAACAAATAATAGAATAGCAGAAGTACAATTCAGTGAATTCACTCTGTATTCATTATAGTGTCTCTTTCTTTGTTAATTTTGTATTATTTGATGCCAGTCCCTTCCTTTTTCCTGTTTATTTGGTAGCTGGTGTGCCAAAACACCAACCCAAATTAACACCAGAATAACACCCTTAAAATATGATGCATTCATTAGGGAACCCCTTAATGAGATAGAACTGTACCTCTACAACAGCTGCTGCATGTTCAGCTTCTCTTAGTCTAACAAGTAGTTCTCCAGCAGCCTGAACAGCTTCAGCAGTATCTCGAAGTTGAATCTTCAAGCTCTGGTTTTCTTTTTTCAATAATTTTGATTCCCTTTCTCTTTCCACTCTCAATGCAGAAAGCTCAGCAGAAAGAGAATTGGCGAAGCGAGCATGACCTTTTTTCGAGGCTTTTGCTGCTGCCTTCTTCACCTCTGCTATCCCTTCCATTGTAGCATCATGCTTAGTAACCAATTCAGCATATTTTTCTTGTAGATCAGCATAGTGTTCTACCATTCTAGCATGTCCCATAACAGCTCTCTTTAGTGCATCATCCATCTCCGATGAGGACTTCTTCTCTAATTTCAGTTCCATCTCCAACCTCTCTGTACGTTGGCGGTAGGACTCAAGATCAGCTCTAAGTTCATCAGTAAGACAGATCCACTCACTTTCCATTCCTGTCCATCTCTGTCTTTCATTCTCTAGGTCTTCGTTGCCATTATCATAAGAAAAAACACCGCTTTTTTGCAGTTGTATGGATCTTGACACCAAAGAAGACCTTAGTTTGTCTGTAGACTTTTTAACTGGTGCATCACTACATAATTGCAGCTTACACCTTAGATTCTGAATTTCCTTAAGAAGTGACTCCTTCTCAGTTGAATCAAAAGAGACGTCAATTTGGGCTAACTCTTCCTGGACTTCTTTAACTTCACAGTTTTCCTCTATAATACAAGGTAAATGACCACTTGAAGAAATTCCCCTTGGAAGCTGCAAACGATATCAGCCAAAACAAATGAAAACTAACTTTCAACTGGATAGACTTTATATTTATAAGCTATAAATTATATAACATTCAACTGACCTTTTCTTCATCTTTCATTGAGTTGTACACAGTAACGGAGTCCTGTTCTTTCTCTCCTTTCAATTTCTCCACCTGGAGACAAGACACAGTCAATAAATGTAAAACCCAAACCACAGATCATAAAGGAAGATGGGAAGAATATTAATACCAACTGATTTAGTTGCTCAATTCTAGCTGCTTGCTCCTTGCAAACATTCTTGAGCTCCTTCTCTTTCATGATGCTTTTTGCTATTACATTCTCCAAATGCTTAAAGGGGAAAATGGAAAAATGAGGTCAAGACAAGAAAAAGTATTTAAAAAGATATTTAAGAAAATTAAATCAAAACATACTTTTGGAATTTTATCTGTCACTCCATCAGGATTTCCTGCTTGGGCCTTACTGGAATCTTGATTTGATATTTTCGTTTGGCAAGATGCACAAAGGAAAGCAGCAGTTACTTCATCACTGGAAGGTTTCTGTTGTATTGTTTGGTCATAAGATTCAGCCTTGTCAATGTCTAGACATGGTGCCAAAGTTAAGTGCTCAAAGGAGAAGGAAGTTGAAGATTTGTTCAATGTTGAGTTCTGCTGATGATAGTCAAGAATCTGTAATCCCTTCTGAAGGCTTGCTGCCAAGGACTCGGCCTTGCTAGACTGTAATGAGGATTGCACATGATCTCCCTGTTTAAATGGTTTGCTTAACACTTTGTTACTGAAAGTTGAACTCTCTGCTAGATTGTTCCAACTTCCCAGATAACTTGATGAAATAGCCACACTTTTCCTTTGAGTTTTGCTGAATTTTGGAGACTCAGACAACTGTGGTCCAGCAAGTGTTGGAGAATGATTGCATGAATTGAGTGAAATGCTGTCTCTGAATGAAGATTCGGTTGCCCTTGAGGGGTTGCTCAATGTTTGCCCACAATATACCTCAGCCTTTTCAATTTCATCACCACTATTGGTGTCTGCATCAGAATAAAACTGGACACAATCTTCATCAACAGATATGTCCTTTGGATTCCCTTCAGATGAATTATCCAATTCATCAATTTGCTGGTGTAATTGCCTTATGTCATCCTCATTGACATTTACATGTTCATCAGTATCATTAACAATGTTAGATAGGAGAAGAGAGCGGTTTAAGTTGACTCTCATCTGATTCAGGCTTTCCCGCATATTATGTCCTTGGAAGTATCCATCTTTACTCCCAGTCGAGCTATGAACATCATCCTTTGCTCTAATAAGTTCTTCCTAAACCATAGAAAACACATGTAATTCAAAGATTTGCCTAAGTTTAATCTTTCAATAACTATCACCAGTAATGAGTCCAGGAATATACCTTCAAGTGTCGGATATTATTACTCAAATCAACATCAACCTCCTTTACTACGTTGATAACTGGCTCATTTCTAATGGATCTTACTTGCTCCCAAAATCTGAGTGTGTGCAGTGTTGCATCATTACTCCTACAATCAACAAACACAATCTTTATTTCCAAAACTCAAAAATACCCTCCCACTACACTCTGCACATGAACAAATTATGGTTTCAATCCAGGTAAATATATACTTGTTATCAACAGAGATGGAACATATCACTGAGAATTTGGCATTTCCACCAAGTGACTCTTGTAGTAAGCGTGTTAAACAGGAGTCGCCGCGTGGAATGTCTTCATTTTTTCCAGACTGAGATTTGTTAGTCAGAGCAGCCACTAAATGCCTACACCAATGAAATATAACAGTGTTTACAAATAGAAAACAATCGTAGTCATGGACTTGGCCATTAATTAGTGGCAGAAGCAACTAGCTCAGAAGATTCCAGATCAGGATACTGTTTTTCAAAGAGTAAAAAATACCACAGCAATATATAGAATTATGTAGCACAGCAAAATAAGAAGAGTAATGTGTTATTTTTATGTTTCAACCTACATAACAGAAAAACCCATCCAATCAGGCTGTAGAAATTTTAAATAAGAAGGGTCTGTTTGGCAGAGCTTGTTTTCAACATATTTAGGCTCATCTTCTGACATAAGCACTTGTGTGAGTATTCGCGAGAACTCATGAAAATAGCTAATGATATGTCCGTAAGTTATTTTCAGCTTATTTCAATAACGTCTCCAAGATAGCTTATAAAAAATACTTGCAGCTTATATGTAAATTGTTTAATCCTATTTTCTTTTCCATTACAGAATTAGAAATAACTTATACATAAGCACTTGCATGATAAGCACTTCAATAAGTACTTAATTTTTATTTTTTTATAGGCTTCAATAAGTACTTAATAACTCGTTTTCCCAAACACACCCTAAGAAATAATTTAGTCATGGATGGCGTCTTACTTGAGCTGAGATAATGATTTATCTGCATGTCTGCTTTCCCTTGGACATTGGCTACCTCCATCATCAACTTCATCCCTATCCGGTCCAGCAAGATCAATAAGGCTGATTCTGCTAGTTTTTGAGGTACTGAAACCCTTTGTGGTTCCCTGACACATCAGTTTATGAAAATCATGTTTAGCAACAGAACTAACAGCGAAAATATAAACCTGCCTTCAATCTTAGGAAAACAACAGTTTACTTACACAACTGCTGGTAATGTTAGGTAGAATTACAAAATTTGACAGTACCTTACACAAAGACTCAATGAAAAATGTGAATATTATATGTGATCTTGAGCTATTATAATTTAAGCTCATTGCTTCATTTTTTCTCCTTGAAAGGCCCTGCAGCATACACAAACAACTCAACTTAGCTGATAAAGATTAAAAATGAACTGAAGTCATTAATGGACAAGTGCATATAATACAATTGCTTGACCAAAATATCTGCTAACAAAAACAAGCTTTCAGCTTCAAATAAATTATTGCATTATAAATATCTAACTTTCAACAAAATATATGCTTTGGTGGTTCCCTACCTTATGATGTAAGCCATGATGTCATAAAGCCACTTTTGTTGACTAGAAATTTTGTGGCTAAAAATGAAAGAGAAACATGTGGCCATGGTTCATTCCTTGCAACTATAAATAGGCTTCATTCATTTCATTCTATGCATCCCACACTTGAGAAATACCAAGTGTTCTTCAATAGCTAGAGTGAGTGAGAGAGAGTAATCTCCTATTTTAAGAGAGAGTGATATTGTTTTCTCCTTAAAATTAGAGAGGTTGTAATCTTTCTTCTTTTAGTGAAAATCTTTCCTGGTCTTGCCCGTGGTTTTTCCCAAATTGGGTTTTCCACGTAAATCTTGTGTGTCACTTCAATTGGTGTATTTTGCTTACCTTACCGGTGGAATCAAGATAAAGTTAATTACACCGTTGGTGTCTAGGAAAGTGTGTGGTTATTTAATTAGTCACCGTTGCATAGCACGGAGAGACTCCCACGATACACTTACCTGGCTAATTGTGTGATTAACAGTGTCTTGAGACTCTGGTTTGTCTCAACTTTATTTTAGTTGCAGGATACTCTGAGACCCATCATCTTAATCAGAATTTGTGCCACATCATCATAGTTAGTGATGTATTCCTCAATCATATTCTCAATATAATGTGCATTTCGGGAATCATCCTTCATCTACAATCATTTGGACCAAGTCATAATTATAATTAATAATCATGAAGCAACTAGAAACAGAAAAACCATAAAACAATACATCAATAAAAATTTGTACCATAGAGGATAGCAGCATATGCCTACCTCAAGGCTCTGCTGGATAGGATTGAGTAAATTCCCAATTCGTTCATTGTATATCTGTTTTAAAACACAGAAGGAAAGTAGAAGGAAGAACCACATTAGCAACATTAAGCGACAAGCTCATTGCTATTTTGGGAAGCTTTATAAAGAAATCCAAGTTCAAATTTACCTCAAGAAATGAACAATGGCATTGATAGTTGAACAGTTTCTGATCTGACACAAGCCTATCCTAATATTGTAATTCAAAGTTCAAACTCAGTCATTCAAAACGAAAAAAACATATATGCAAAATTACTAGAATTAGTAATTAAAGTTGGAAATAGAACATACTCTCTCAAGCTCAGAAAATAACATTCTGAAGATCCGAGGAACAATTCCCTGTTGACTAGAACGTGAGGACTCATCAACCATGGCACTTGGAGGACCCCACATTGTATAAGTCTTTCCACTTCCAGACTAGAAAGGAAGTACAACACAAGTGAGAAAGGAAAAATAACCCTCAATATTCCACAAAAGTGCTACACATATTGTCACTAGGAAGATCAAAAATATAGTAAGCATCAAAATATACCTGGCCATATGACAGAATTGTAATGTTGTAACCAGCTAAAGCATTTCTAACCAAGGGAACACCCACTGACTGAAAAACATCTTCCTGAACATACAACAGCTCATACATCACATTCATGATTGATCTTCTCTTACGCACACCAAGGAACAAAATACAACATTTAATCAAAGAAGGTAAAGTCCTCATTCCCTCATTATAACAGCAAACTAATGTTATTTCAAATTACCCTTTTCTCACATCAAGCAAAATAATCGAAGATTCAAAACAGTGAAAACACGAATCACAATTACACAGTGAAGTGAAGTTCCAACCTGATTGGAGTTGGCATCAAAAACTTCATCAAACGTGAACTTTCTGTCCCCAACACACAAGGCATCAGAAGAAACCTTCTTAATTTTCGAATCTCCCTCTTTTCCATTGCTATTTCCAGGTCTAATTCTCACCACAACCTGCTCCAAAACAACACAACATATCATAAACCCAAAAAAAAAACAATTCTTTTAACAAACTCGTTTCTGGGGTTACAGATTACAGCTTGAATGTTGAAAAGTGGCCCAAATAGACGCAAGTTGTGAACTTGCCTTCACATGTGAGTCACTGTGAGAAAATGGGTCGTTGGGCTTTGATTGGTGGTGAAGATTGAGGGGAATGTTTGGATGGGTAGTTGGAGGAGTGTTTTCAGCGTCAGACTTTGGGGGTTTAGGGTTTGAAGAAGAAGAAGAAGTGGGTTTGCGATTTAAAGAAGAGATTGATCTGAGAAAATTGGAAGAAATGCTTCCCAAAAAACCACTAGAATCTGCTTTGTTGATCTTTTGCCTCATGATTTTTGGCAAATGAGAGCTCAGAAGAGAGAGAGAGAGAGAGTTTGGATTCAAATGTTGGATGCAGAGTGAAAGTGAAGATGAAGAGTGTTTTGAATTGGAGTAGTTGAATAGGGGAGCGAAGATGAACGTTATGAATTTTTCAACTGAAATCCCTAAATTGTCCTTTTTGGTTTATTGTGGGAAAATGTTGCTTTTTTTATTATTTTGGTTAAAAAATGATTGCTTTTAAATAAAGGTAAGCTTAAAATATGATAGTTTTTATTACAATTTAATCTTTATGATTCATATCATCTATTTTTGTCATAACATGGTCAGAACTACACTTTGAAGCTGTAAATTAAAGTGGAAATAATTGTTGTGTGCGTATATATGTGCATTGAATTTTGAAACGTGTTATATATAAAAACTAAATAGATACATTACCCAAAATATTTATATAAAAAATGTTAGTAACTAATGTTATCATATTATAAATTAATGTGTATGGTAATATTTTTTCAAATAATTATTGTCCAAATTACTTTTATAAGATAAATTAAGTTATTGACAATATAAAAATTTTTATTTTTTTGACTGTGGTGATCAAGAAAGGTTAAAAATTCAATATGATTATAAGAATCTTTACAGAAATACCTAGACCATATTATTAGGAAGAAATTTTATAAAGAGAAATATTATTTGTATAATAAAGTATTCAACAGTTTATATAATAATATTTTTGTGTGTTTTTCTTATTTGCAAATCATTTATTACATGTTACTTCGATAAAAAAAGGCATAAGTATACAAAATAATTTCTCTCCAAAAAATTACAAAATTGATATTAAATAAATTGTTGTGTGTATATTATATTTCTTTTATAAATACTATTTTGCCAAAAAAATTAAAATAAGACTATTATTTATTTAATAAAAGTTAAGTGCTATTACTTAACTAATGACATCAACATCAAATTTAAAATTTTTTTCAAAATCGTTTTTTTAATTACCCAAAAGTCTTTCTTATGTTTTTTGAAAAGTTCAAATAAATCAAAGTCATGATGAAGATTATTTTTAGAGTTTAACTTTCTACATCAGTCATTTTTCTAATACACCCAACATGTACAATGTAATATCGATTTTTCCCTTCTTGAAATCCATAAGTTGCATATTGACATACACCATTCGATTTCTTATGGATCGTCGATCCGTATGAGTCATACGGATTGCTAATCTGTATTAGTCATATGGATTGTCAATCTATATGACTCATACGTATTGTTGATCCGTAAGAGTCATATGAATTGGTTGATCTGTATGAATCATATAGATTGGCAATCCATATGAATCATACGGATTAGCAATCCGTAAGAGTCATATGGATTGTCAATCCATATGACTCCTACGGATTGTTGATCCGTATGAAGCAATCCATATGACTCATATGGATTCAATAATCCTTATGAGACAATCCATATGACTCTTGGATTGTCAATCTGTATGAGGGTAAAGTTCAAAATAAGAAAAACATGTTGGATGTATTAGAAAAAACGTTGGTGTAAGAAGCAAGACTCTTACTTTTGTAGTATGAAAAAAATTAAAAGAAAGAAAGGGCACGGATCAGGTTGAAGGTTAAATTTGTCTATGCGGGAAACTAGATTCAAATAACTAGTCGTTGAGGCCGGTGGGGGAGCGACTGAGTCTGGCTTTCATCTCCTGTCATCTTTAACAATCTGTTAGTAATTATTAATTATTGATATCCACATACCAACGTATATATAATAATGATAGGAATTTCTTTATACATAAAAATTACTAAATCAAAAAAATTTATTTTATAAGTTTAAATATAATTTTGATATTTTATATTTTAAAATATGTAATTTTAATCCTCTTATTATAAAATATAAATTTTAATCTTTCTATTTTTTAAAATTCATAATTTTAATCTTCCTATTTTAAAATAAAGATATTCAGTCCTTTAATTTTATAAAATTTACAATTTTAATCTTTCTATCAAATTTAAAAAGTGTTTACTGATAAGAAATTATTCAATTAATCCAAATTTAGTGACTTAGAACAAGATTATTTGTTTAATTTACATCTTAATCAATTTAATCTCTTAATAGAGAACACTTCAATTTGACGAAAGAAATAAAATTATAGATTTTACAAAAATATAAGAATAAATATATTTATTTTAAAATAATACGACTAAAATTACGAATTTTAAAAAATAGAGGAACTAAATATCTCTATATTAAAATAGAATAATTAAAATTGTGAATTTTGATAAATAAAAGAAACAAAATTGTATTTAAATCTATTTTATAAATGCATAAAATATATACAGTACTTTAGTGCTCAAAAAGGAAATATTAAAAAAATTAATTATCAATTTGGTTCTAAATTATTTTAAATTATTTAATTTAGTCTTCAAAATTTTTAAAAACTTCAATTTAATTCTCAAAGTTTTTTTTAAGATGAATCAATTTGGTCTCCGTGAGTTAAAATAATTTGATTCACACATGAGCTACATCTAGTCTATGACACATAGATTAGATTTTTATTTTTCTTTTACTATGCACAATTTATAAGAATTTTTCTTACACCACGATTATTCTTTACGCAAGTCACACACTAAGTTCTAAACTCGAACTTTTTTCTTTAAGAAATTTCTTCAAACCCTCTCTCACACTAAAGAGTTTGCAAAAAAAAAAAAAAATTGTTAATGCTATCAACAAATATACAATAGATTTTTCATTTATAGCTGAGAATATTCTGTATAACTAAACAAAATGTTCAAGAATTATTATTTTTCTTTACAAAATTACATATATTTTTTATAAGAAACAATCTTGTTCGAAATTTATTTTTAAATCTTTAATTTTGAGATTAAGTTTTAAAGTATCTATTAAATCATAAAAAATTTGATCAAACAATAGTTTAAATTTTTAATTAGATATTAGGTATATATATATATATATATATAATTTTAAAATATATAATAAAATCTATACTCTAATACTAACTTTCGTCTACTATAATTGTCATATGATATTAGAAAAATAAAATTTTAAGGATATTTTTTAATTTTCAAACAACTAACAATAAGAAATATAATGATATTTAATAGAGTATAAATTAATATTTTATTATATAGATAAATGTTGATTAGATAAAAATAAAAAAATGCTTTAATATATCATCCATTTAGTACTATTTAAGTTTTAATTTAGTTATGAAATTATCTTTACAAATCTTAATGAAAAGACTATTTAAATAAATCGTAATTAAACAAGCTAAGTTAAACAGCAATTTATTTTAATTCCAAAAGAAAAACTTTAAGTTAAACCGCCAAAAGAAATTCTAATGTACTAATAGTAGTTAGTTGATTTCTTTTTTAAATGCATTAGTTAGTTTTTTTATTAGAGTACTAATGTTGATTATTAATTATATTCTGAAAAGATCAAATTAATTGTGTATATACATGCCCGCACGTGTTAAGATACTTTTGTCTCTTGAGTGAGTAGCTACACACTATTTCCACACATACATTAATTTGCATGTTAAGAAAACATTAGTACTTGACATATGGCAATACATTGATCCCTTTCCACGCACTATATAGCTTTTGATAAAATGATGTTCATTTATAAACAATTAAACATGATTAAGGTGCAGCTACCATTTTGGTGCCAAGATGATGTGAAGTGGAGAGTTAGAAAAGGCTGCGTGGCCAATTCATTTTCTAGTATATATCCACTCAACAACCCCATTTCTTTATCATTGGCCCTTAAGGACACCATTTGTACACTTGTGCATCTTCCACATAACATGCAATGATGCTACACTTTTCCACGCTGTTCTTTGCTACTAATTAACCTCTTTCTGGAAACTACCTGCATCTAAAGGAAAAGAGAAGAGTTCATAAATATATATGTTCTGGCTCATAAGGAAAATTACAATTAGTTCGTTCAAGTTATTTGCTACTAATATAAAGGTCTAATTTAACTTTAATTTAGTTATTAGAGGAAATTGCGCTCCTTTTTTTAGAAGGTTTAAATAGTTAGATTTTGCACTAACATCCTTAATACTTCATTTTCTAAAGAAATTATACATTTTAGTTTATAATATAAAAAAAATGTTAGTAATGATGTGTTACATATCAATGAGTCTCATAACCTAAGAAAATTATTGTTAAATAAATCATTAATAACTGGTTGTAAACATCGTGTTATTGATTTTAGGATTTTAGTAGATGAAACAATGTTTTATAGAACCATATATACAATTTCGGAGGTTATATTTATACTATTTGATTCGCTGATTTAATATATATATATATATATATATATATATATATGTATGTATATATTCATGATTTTTTTAGAACAATTTTTTTAGGACAAATTGAACAAAGTTGTAAACATTTCTTCAACATGATCTCACCTTCATGCTGGATAATTATTCTCAAAACCTTTATATATAAATCTTGCATCATAATTTAATTTAAAAGAGAAAATAAATCTCTAATTTACAAAATATATCTTTAATTATAAAATAAAATCCTAAGAATAATATAAAATATATTTTTAAAAAAATCTAAACAATCTCCTAAAAATTTGAAATCACAAATTTAAATTGTTTTACAAAAGAATGAAAGATGCACTAATACTAAAAAAAGACAAGCTAAAACAAAAGCAGGAGAAATTGTTTTGGACCAATAGCTCATATTTCAGTTTTTCACAACATTATACAATTAAGTTAACAAAATAAAATAAATAAGGCCTTTGTCTTTTAGCTGAATTTCTGTTGCTTGACAGCCTCATTTTGGTGTTCCTTAGTAAGTTATCTCTGTCGCAAGCAACATGTAAACATCAAACAAGAGTTTATCCTACAATTAAAACAACCCATTTTCCATTGATTATATCTAAGTTTGAATTTTTAGAGATTGATGATGTGAACTAAATTTTTTGTTGTACATTAATTGTCGGGGGCTAATGCCTTCTATGCAAGAGGTAATGCTTAAGTAGATTGATAAATTCATATCTCATGAATTTATGTGAATAAAATGATAGAAGAACACCGAAGAAAATTTACTTAGATAAATAATCATTGGAAAATTGTAAAAACAAAAGATAGAAAACCTTATTAAATTTATAGATCCATTTAAATACCATTTTTATTACCTTATGTGTTGTGTTGGTTTTTTTTTTTTTTTTTTTTTTTCCTTTGGAACCAAAAGCAAGTATTGGAAACTTTTGTCTCAACGCTTGAAGCTCTAGGTAACGCTAAGTACTAGATCGCAACTAGAAGCAAACCAAAAATACAAACACTAGTGCTAAGCATTAGAAAAGGAACTACACTCAAGATTGGATTTATCTATTCAACACTAAATGTGTGTTTGATTTGTCGTTTCAAAAACTCCAAATGACATTTCAAATAGGGGTTTATAAGATCTAGACACACAAGAAGTAACACACTTGTTGCTTAAAAAAACGTTGGTTATGTTTAGAAAAACGATAACCCAAGCACATGTTAAGTGGATAGAAAAATTGTAGCATTGTAGCAGAACCTTAGCCTTGTGAATACACAATTTGTGTGGGAAAATAGGGGTTTATAAGATCTAACACGATTTTTGGCAGTCTTTCTTCCATCTATCGAAGATATCCACTTTAGAGACAATTTCATAACTTCAATGCAACCATTTCATCTTTTACTCCTTTTCTTTCTTTAAATTCATGATATTCTTGATGTTTTTTAAATCTTGGCTAGGTTATGGTAAACACCAAAAAAAGCTAGGCTAGGGTAAATAAAATTAGTTGATTTTTTTTTTGTAATTAAATATTTATATTCAATGCAGGTTTCCTTTATGAATTTGAGTAATTTCTCTATGTGCTTATTACCCAGTAGCGAATTGATTGGCTGTGTTTGTGATTGGAAAATTATGAATACTATTTGATGTAAGAGTGAAGTCTTGTTTAATTATGATGATTTTGGGGGTAAAATTTCATGAACAAGCACTCCATTAAATTTCTTTTCCCAATGCTTGATTACATCTAGGTATATCTAAGATATTAGAATCTTACATCAGTGGAGATAATACTATTGATTAAAATTTATTAAAAATAATGAAATTATGTGAGTTTCACTTACACTTTGTATCAGGATTGAATCCTGTTCATATGGCAAATTACCATTCGAACTGAGGATCTCAATTGTGAGTTTTACTTTTTACTTAATAAACTTTACTTATAATTTTATAATTTTAATAATTTTAACTAATAAAAAATATTAAAAAATATATTACTAGCATTTCTTTTTTAACTAATACTATATGTATACTCCCTAAGTCTGAAGTCTGTGAATGGGACAGAGAAATTGAGTAATCTTTCATTCTCAATCTTTCTGAATAATATTTCTTCAAAAAATAATGCATAATACATTTCTCCTATTTTCTTTTTCCCAACCTCCAAAAGAACATGCAGGTATATAATTAAGGAAAATCTATTACTAAATTTGCAGTTACATCTGCCCCCATACTTGCTGCTTATAAAAAAAAAAAAAAAAAATTACTTGAAATACTAGTTGCAACTAGCGAGCTAGTTCGCATAACTGAATGTTTATACATATTCATAATTTTTACTGCAGTTTGTTGTTTAATTATCTCAAAAAAGAAAACAGAAGAAAATTGTTCTCTCTTTCTATATATTATATATGGCTCTTACACTTCATTCAAACTTGTATGTAAATATGTGAAGACAGTGCAGTACCACCAAATCAGGGAACAACATTTCATGACTGTTATATATGGTCGAGACTTTAAATAATTTTGGCTCCTTTAAAGTAAGGAATTACTTCAATAAAAGAGTGCAACTAAGTTGAAGGGGACCACACCTTGTTTATACAACTTATATACTATATTAATTCTGTAAATATAACAAAAGAAAAGTTCAATTAGAATCTGTCAACATTCAATATATATTGGTGAATAATTTAAAATGGTAGATAGGGACCGTTGGTATTAATTCATTTATAAAAGAATATATATATTATATAACATTTTTCTCATGATTATAACTTTTAGAAAGGGCTTTTATTCAATAATATCTCATTAAATCTAAGGTGTAAAGAGAGGCAACCAAGTTTAAAAAAAAAATTATTGGTAGACATCTCAAATTATTTGAAACATAATGAGATCGAGGCAGATAAAAGAAAAAAAAATATATAAATATGATAGGTGATATAATATAATAAAAAAAATATATGTATATCAAAGATCACTTTTGTAAAATTGTTCTGCCTAGTTACGGCTTAAACGTAAATTAGGTTTCACAACGGTAATCCAGAACATGTCGAGAGAGATAATAAATGTTAAATATAGAATATATATTCTAACTTAATATTAGGAAAATTTGAACATTGTTTTAACTTTAATATAAGGAAAATTTGGACACCTTACCATGCTGCTAAATTAGTTTATATTGAGAAGTGGGTTCCCTTATGGTGGCTAAAAGGACAAGAATGTTTTTAAGGTTTGATTGTTTATGTATTTTGTACATCAAGAATGACTAATGAGGGAGTAGGTAAGTTCCATGTCAAGCACGGGGTTTTCTAAGTCAAAGATGGCCATCTAAGAAAAACCCATGAAAGTGATGAAAAGGGTCATGAGATGCAAATTTTTCAAAGCATATTGATTCTTCAAGTAATCACACAATATGGTTTCGATCTATAGTCAATATTTGCTGAATGCTGACTCTCTTTAGTTAGGAATGCAATCATCCTCTGCGTCACGGCCTTGTTGTAAAATAATCAATTTTATATTTTTTTTATTTTTTAATTGATTTTGAGAAAGAAACTATACTACTGCTATATATGCCTAGCAATTTTTTTTAACAATGCCAAAACAAAAAGAAGAAATGGACATTAGTTAACGGTCTAATAACCCTTTTAACCATTTCTTTTCATATTTTACATCACTGCACCATGGCTTCTTAATCAACAAATGTTTTTAATTGTTTATTCATTTTAAAAGCGTGAATAAATAAATAGACATGTTTTTGGGGGACCAACAAAAGTTTAAATATGTCCTTAAAAATACAAAAGTTTAAAATGATACCCACGTATTATGACTTGTTACCGGAAATCAAAGCGATTTTTTTCTTTTTCTTTTTTTCTTTTTACACAATTTCTAATAAACAACTTGGACCTGTCCAAATAAATGCTCTTGCAAATAAATGCTGGCTTAAGAATTCATGTTTTGTGGGGAAAAAAAGTCAAACAAAACATATGGTGTCATTTTTGTATACATATATAATAATAATGTCTAAGAATATATTTTCAAAGCTCTACTGTAAAACAAAAATATATCTCTTAACGATCTTTAACACAAGCGCACTCTAATTAAAAACTCTCCACGTAGAGTTATGGAGAAACACACAAGATCTAGCTGGTCCCATGTTAAGCAAGTTATATTATGAAAAGAGAATTAAGGTTTGTTTGGATATAAGTTAGAAGTGTTTTTGAGAGTTTTTCTAATGAAAATATAGTATTTTTTTTTCAGTAAAAAAGCTCTGAAAAACACTTCTAACATTATATCCAAACACACTCTTAGTTTAAAATTCAGAGAAGATAATTAATTATATGGGAAATCCGGTAGTTGAAAACAAAGTGAGAGAAATTAATTAGTTTTAAATATCTTTTTTTTCTTCTCAAAGTTCTTCCTCCAAGTATTTCATTCTAATCCAAGACTATTATTAAGCTTAAGCTGAAGTAATATGATGTCAATTAATTTACGTATTTAATTATCTTAAATATATCTTATTAATGTTTGTGGAGATACCTAGTTAAAATACAATAGATATTATATGTTGATTGCACAAGGATCAAAGAAAGGAAGTTAAGACAAATTATAAAATTTGAAGCTACTTTTCCCCTCACAAAACCAAATCCCAAACTAATTAGTTCCGATAACTCAGTCAATAAGCTTAACTTTTTTCGTTCTTGAAGAGACAATACTCATCCCATAAATATATTGACAAAGAGAAAGTATACAATATTTTAAGTCCCAATCACTTAGCACCTAAATACTCTCCCAAAGAAATCTAATGATATGCTTATTGGGTCGGTCGTTTTCATTTATTTGTCTAATTTTTTTTTGAAGTCTTCACACGCAATTTACGGAATCGATATACGTGATCAAAGGTAGAAAAAGCACATGAAACTACTCTTAATATACATGCACCTTTCTCCTCAACAGAGATCTCATATCAACTTCAAAAGAAGAAGAAGAAAGAAAAAAAAAGGCTGAAACGAGTACGGAATGACCAAAAGGAGGAAATAAAAGACTTCCATATACATATACACATATCTCTATATATTGGAGTCTTCACCCATCATTTGTAGTGCTAGTAATAGCTTGAGACTTTAATATGATAAGAATTTTGATATTTTACTATGTGTATAAATAGTACTTGTGAGTAAAAAAATTGTCTGATACTTTATTTCATATTCGAATTAGAACGAATATTTTTTATATTATAATATATACATGTGTGTGTGTGTGAAAAAAGGTGTTCGTTCTTATTTTAAAATGAAATAATTCTATGAAATATTTTTAAAATTAATATTAAATGTAGTCTTTCTTTTTCTTATTCTATATTCTTTTTTATTTTGAAAGAGTTAAATACATTAATGGTATTACTTTTATTGGAGATATAATATTAATTTGATGACAAATAAAAAAAGAAAAGAAGAGAAAAATGTGGTAGGCTCGTATATCCCATTAAAAAATTAATAATTAATATTTACTAATAAAAAATATAATAGCTTTTTGTTTTATATAAAAGCATTTTGTGAAATTTGCGTGGTTTTTATTATATGAATTCTTTACATTGTCAATTTCGTTAATTCTTTGAAGAATAATTCAAAACAAAATTTAACCTAACTACCTTTAAACCAGTAGATTTTGATGAGTTATATTGGACATCAAATTACATCATTTAAAGATACTCAAAGTCTACTAATGAGTGATTATGTTAAATGGTACATATTCAATTTTCTTTTAAGTTAACTATTGAGTTTAAATTTTATAAACAAAAAATATTTTGACTAAAAGAACTAAACCCCATACTTATAGATGTTCTTTTGTGAAAAATACTTATTGTTTGAAATTTTTCTAAAAAAAAAATAATCAAAATCTCTAATCAAATTACCCAAGTGACTTGTTTTCAGTCCAAATAACTACTCCCAACCGATTCTTGCAACTATCATTAAGAGGCAGGACAACTTAGTAGCAGAGTAGGCCGTATGTCTAGGAATCTTGAGGCCTACATTGGATGGAGTTTGAAACATTTCAAAGATATTGTTGAGAGTCATTAATTGAATGGTGTAACGTTGACCCACCCCTACAATTAATGATTATACATTATAATATAAAATAATTTTATATAATCATTTAATTATAAATTATTATTTTCATGATTTTTAATAAAATTATAATAAAAACCAATTAAATTTACTATATATATTATATAATATGATTAAATAATTATATAAAATTATTTTAGAAAGTCCTATTCTTTTCTATATAAAACACAAGACCCCACCATAATTATTCTCATGATTTTGTATGCACAATTTATACATGGTGCAAAATAATTGCACGATAGCTTGGGTTAACGAACAAGATGCTTTGGGGCCAATGCATGAATAAAAAGGGAAAACTTATAGAATTAAAGCGCAAAAGCTCTTATTATAAGTGGGCGATTTTTCATGCTGATCTAGGAAATCTCTCGAGTTCTACACTATTTTTGTCCAAGTAATCATTTATGCTTTTTTCCTTGCATACGATTTTGTATGATGAAATTTGGCTATATATATTTTATTCAGATTGAGAAGATGGTGATGCCGTTAATATATACTTAATACAATGCTTAGTTTGGCTTCATTTGAGTACCCATTTTCTGAATGGGATAGTAGAGTAAATTCTAAGCAACTGCCTTTGTTTTCAATTATTAATTTTGCTTATATTTTTTTATTTGGGAAAAGAAACTGAGTTAAAGGACCCGCTCCTGCACTGGTGACTGTGCATTCGTGTACCAAGCATTATAAATTTATTTTATTTTCAAAAATGTTCTATTTAAAAGCAATATTGTTTAAGCCCTAGTCAAACATTACATAGATTTTCCTCTCAACAGAAATTTAAATTTTGGTTCGTTTTATCGTTACGATTAGGTTTCTGTTCATAAATTTATAAACTCTAAGTCTATATATTTATTTTATCAGTCTCTCAAGTCTACGTATAAACATGTAAACTTTCACTACCAAAAAGAACTTGAAAAATCACTACCAAAATACATGTAAACTTTAATTAGCTACCTAAATATATTTTGACCGAAATTGTAGAAATTTATAATTTAATCACAATATAAAATAATATATTTTTACATGTTTTCTTTCTCTTATTATGTTCATATGTTCATTTTAATTCACTTTAAATGTTTATTTTTTTAAAAAAAATAGATATGTAACATATATATATATAATGTATGGATGATTAATTAACTTTGACTGAAATTTCATAAGGCTTTGATTGAGGTGTTCCTGTCATTGATTGATACCAGAATTGTGTAGACAATAATTCTCCCTTTAACTTGATGCGGCTGAGATTTTGCAGATAGAATTTAAAGACACTTAACACTCACATCAATAACAATTTTACTGGAGTAATGAGATGTAATAAATGTGTGTATATAACATTATCAACGTTTTATATATTTTAAGAATGTAAGATGTATTGGATTATTAGATATTAAGTGCAAGGTTTCCGAAGAATAATTTTTTAAGTTAAAATAATTTATATATTTTACTCAATCAATTTAGACACATTATTTTAGAGATTATAAATAACTATGGGAATATGTTGATATTTCTTAGAATTTTAAGGTTTGCACTCAATTTTAAGTTAAAAAATTAACTAACAAAATGATAGGTATTTTTTTTTACTTATGTATCTTATTTTGTTATATTATTAATTGATGTGAAATCTTTTAACATATATTTTATACCAGAAATTAGATATTTTAAATGTAAAATTTGTAAGATTGAATATTTATAAATAATAATAACGTGATGAGGGATGATTCAATAAATCCAACATAGATAAATTTTAATATCATCTTAAAGTTCTAGATTTAAATCTGATACAACCACAAAAACTAGTTAAAAAAGAAAAGCTGGAACCAAGCTAGTTCAAATGCATGAGCATTTCGAAACAAGAAATTTGTATGAATCAAAACTCTTTAAATTGTAAGTATCATTTTTTTTCTCTCTCTTCATAAACATCTCTAGATTTAAGAAAGGGTTCTCATTCAATAAATCAGTTATCACATGATCCTGAGAAATCAGTTAGCACATGCTCTTGAAAGGAATTGAAAAATAAAGTCCCTTTCTTAAATGATAGAATAGAAAATTAGAGAGTTGGAACATACAAACATAACTCTTCTTCTGCAGAGGTGGGACTGTATGCTGTATGCAAAGAAAAGTCACATCAAATGCACTAAAAGCATCATGTCCCACTTGCAAAAACCCACTCAAATGCACTCTGATTGGTCTCTGTGGAGATGGGGCCATGGCGTGGGACGGTGTGTCCCATACCCTATCAAGGTGTGTGAAAAAAATATATTCAAATTGAACTGAAAAAAAAATAAAGAATTACATTATAAAACCAATTTAGTTAACTAAATTATTTCTACAAGACCAATTTAATTAACTGAATTGATTTTTATTTAAATATTTTTTATTTAAAAAAATAATTCCAAAACAAATTTAAAGTAATTTGATTCTTACAACTAGAATAAATTAAAACTCAGTAAAAACATTCAGAACTAATTTTTTAAAATCAGTTTGATTAACTATTTTAATACAAAATTAAATAAGTTAAAATAATTTAAAATCAATTATTCAATTCAATTTTTTTTTATCAAACTAATTTTTACACTCTCCGAACTCCATCCCTCTAGTATGCTGCTTCAAGATGGAGTATGTATTAATTTATAGTTATATCATGTTCTTTTCACCAACGGTCTGTTTTCTTTGGGGAAGGTGATTGCGGAGAATGAGGAAAAGAAAAGAGATATACACGATATTTGTTAATTTGTTTGATTTGAATGGAAATAAATGGAAAAGAACAAAGAGAAATATGAGACTCAACATATGAATTTAGAATTTTTGAGTGTTAATCACTTGAATTGGTTTGAGTATTGGACAAAATTAAACTTAAATTGATTATATTTAAATTTTTTATTTATAAAAATTAAAAATAGTATCATAAAATTCATAATAACTTCAGCATATTATTCAATCAATCAATTGAACTAATTTTTTTGTTAGATTAATATTTAATTTGAGTTGTTTTGTTTGGATTTATATATATATATATATATATATTAATTTGAACTAAATTAATTTAATTAAGATTGAGTTGATTTGATTTCAATTATCAAGACTAATAAAACATGTGTTGCTATATTTTTAAGTTTTTTTTATCATGCTATTGATAAGAAATAATCATCATGGCAAATTAATCTTTGTCAAAAATTAAAAACACACACAAAATAAATATTCTTCTTAAAAAAATCAAAAATTTAAACTTTGGATAATTTCATTAAGAAACACAAGTTGTTATTACTTGTGTTAAACATTGTTGGTTCAACTTTTTGTCTACCCACTCTCTATATTTTTATAATTTCTTATTTTATATTAATGTAAAAAAGTTTCTTGTTTTTCAATACTAATTATTTATTTAGTTTTATTTACAATTATCATTTTATATATTTCGTTAATTTCTTTACTTAAAATATAATAAAAAATACATAATAAACATGATCAAATTAATATGTTTGTTAACTCTAGATAAGATCATAAAAATATTCAAAAAAATAAAAGACAAAAGTAGCAGGAAAATTTAATAATTTAAACGTTAAAATATAATTGATCAGAGAGAGTGTTTGTACTTTGTATTTTGCCTTATGTTTAATGGGCACAAGTTTCTTTTTTAACAGGAAATGGACACAAGTTTTGATACAGCTTTCGTGAGAAGTTACAATTTGAAGTTTTTGCTTGCATGTCCGTGTGGGGTTTTTCAATAATTTTTTTTAAAAAAAAAAAATCACGCACAATGTTGAATAAGTTGAATTAGATCTTTTGATAGATTTATTTATTTTAAAATTGAGTGAAATTAATTCTAATAAAAATTTGTTAAACATAATTAATGCAGTATATGAAATGATCTTCACTGTAAATTTCATATTTAATCATATGATTGCTATGATGGCCTAGTAATAAAGGTTTAGAATGCTTGCACGAGCTCTTAAATTCAAACATCATTACTGTCAATGTGTATATATAAAAAGCACCAATATTATAATCTGCTTCATATATTCATAGTCGATACGTTTAAAACACTGATATTTTTGGATATTTCACCAATGTTGTAAAGTATCTAAGCCTTTAAAAAAATAATATAAAAATTCAATACAACTACATATAAGACATTGAAGCATCTACAGTATAGAAACATCTAAGCATTATCTTTTTAATAAATTTATGAAAGGAATGATATCAATACTATTTTAATTTTAACTTGTAGAGAATAGAAAGTAATTTATGGTCATAATGATTTATAATTTGTATTTAATTTAAGTAATGTCTTAAAAGTATATTCTTAATTTGAATTTATATAATTATAATTATATACTTATTATAGTTATAAATTTTATATATATTTATAAAAATGTCCAAAGTCAGATACTACAGCTATTCTTTAATATACTGAAAACACAGCGGAGTCATATATTGTACCAACTCTATGAATTTATATATATTTAAATTTAAATATGTATCTAATGCATATCATATTATATATTTTAAAATAGTTATATTACCGTATCAAATACTTATTGTATCCATACATCATAGTTGTACTTGTACATTAGGAAAAAAAAAAAACATATGATTGATTTTATACGTAAAAGATAGTAATTTTCATTATCTGCGGCTATCATGTCCCATATTATATAATACTCTTCCAAATACACACTTCTTCTGCGAGCATGTTCCCTACACGGATCCATACACTACCAGAAAACATTTTTCATTCTCAGCACCAGTCAGCAACATCCCTTTCCTTTGCACAATACACCAAAGTTCACAGCTTTTTTGTTCTTTCACCTCGATTCACGAACTGGGTCATCCTCTGATTGTGGATTATTGGATTTCATTTTGCGCCACTCCAAACCCCCAAGACTTTGACTTCCAAAGCCAGGTAATAAAATCAAATAAAACCTCATCATATTTTATCTCCACACCTATGTTCCTTTATTTATACCCTTTCTTCTAAATACATGTTGCTTCTTTCCTTCTTTCTTTTTTATTTGATTTTTTTCTCTCTCTGAATTTTTTTTTTTTTTTTTTTCTAGTGCTGGTGTGTGATTTGAAGGAGCAATTTTAAAGTGGGTTGGGGTTGGTTTTAGAATTCTGTGACTAACGCGTCCTGGGTCACCGTGTCTCCCTCCCTTGGATTCCGCTGGTAGTGTTTTTTGTGCAGGAAAACAGATAAAGTCTGTAACTTTATTAGAATATGATGAAACTTGTCACTATCCTTTATTGTTCTTGCTAGTTTTTAAGCCTTGTTGGTTCTGGGTCTTCGAGTATTTCGCTGGAAAGTTTCAATTTTTTGGGGGGGCTTCTGCTTCTGGTTTTATTAATTCTGAGTTGCCTTTTGAGGGAACTCAAGTAGTCAAGTTCAAGCTTCCTACTACTTCTTTGTCTCACGTTTTGGGGTTGAGTGTTGCCTTTCCTTCTTCTTCTTCTTTTTTTTTTTTTTTTTTTTTTTTTTTTTTTTTTTTTTTTTTTTTTTTTTTTTTTTTTTTTTTTTTTTTTTTTTTTTTTTTTTTTTTTTTTACCTTTCTATGTTGGTTTCATGCAGTGAAGTTTGTTTCTACTTTTGGATCCGCTTAAGCCTGGTTTTTGGGGTCGTTTTTTTAAGTTTGTGTTTTGTTGAGCTAGGTTCTGGATTAGTGAATTTTCTGTTCTTCAGCTAGTACTAGGTTTTTCAGTTGATAATTAGTATTTGATGTGGCAGATGTCTCTTGCTTTGGGATTTAACTTCTAAGGATAATTTCTGTCTTGTGTCTTAGTTTTCTAAAACTTATAGTGAATTGACTTTCTTGTAGCTCTTTGTGGTTTGTCAGGTTGCCAGTTACTGTTGATATCATAATGGATTCCCCACAATCTGTTGTGTCACCCTTCAGGAGCTCAGTGTTGGGTGAGGGTGAGAAGCACAAGTCTGATGTTTTCTCAGGAAACTCAAGTCCTTTGTCCAAGGACATTGAAGTGAATGGGAAGGAAGTTGTCATGTCAAATGTAAACGAGTTTCTTGGAGTGCTTGATGTTTACATACATCAGGCCAGGGACATTCAAAACATTTGCATATACCACAAGCAAGATGTTTATGCTAAGATTTGCCTAACCAGTAATCCTGAGACAACTGTGTCTACCAAAACCATCAATGGAGGAGGAAGGAACCCTGTGTTCAACGAGAATCTTCGTATCGATGTTAGGACTGTTGATACTTCTCTCAAGTGTGAGATATGGATGCTTAGCAGGGTGAAGAACTATCTTGAAGACCAGTTGCTTGGTTTTGCTTTGGTGCCCTTGTCTGAAGTACTAGTCCAGAATGGGAAACTTGAGAAAGAGTTCTCTCTTTCTTCAACTGATCTATTCCATTCTCCTTCGGGTTTTGTTCAGTTGTCGCTTTCTTACACTGGTGCTTCACCTGATGTTATGGCAATTTCTGCAATGCCGAACAAAGTGGCCACAGATGCTGCCGTGCAGGACTCGGAAACGTCCGAGTCACTGGCCCAGGATTTAGACAAAATCGAGTTCCCGGATCCAAAGATTGTTAATGAAGACCACTTGATGGTTTCAGAATACTTCGGCATTCCGTGTGAGGAGACTCAGTGTTCCGATAGCTTGGCTACGTCTGATGCTGAAAACCAGAGTTCCGAAGCCGGTGTTCGGCTTGTGGAAAGCTTCTCAGCATGCAGTGTTGAGTCTGTTCAGCCAACTAAGGTTGATTCCCCTCCTAGCAGTGTGTCAACAAATGGGGTTTCTTCCCCTTCAGTGCCAGCAAACTCAGAATCATCTGATGCTGCTGCTTCCAAGTCTCCCATTCAGGAGCAAGTTTCAGGCACCAAAGAGGACAAAAATGTGGATACCAAAGATGGTGAGAGTGATTCCTCAAGTGGGGTTCCTAGTGAACCATTCCCTAAGCCTGTTGTGACTGTGAACATTGAACCCGAGACAAAGGTCGTGCAGCAGGATATAGTAGACATGTACATGAAAAGCATGCAGCAATTCACCGAGTCACTAGCAAAAATGAAGCTCCCTATGGACTTGGAAAGTGAACCAACTAGTTCAGGAAATTCAACCACTGAGCAGAAACTACAGCCATCAAAGAGCAATAATTCTCGCGTGTTTTATGGCAGCAGAGCTTTCTTCTGATCTTTTGCTTCCCTTGTTCAAGGGAATACGAGCAGTCACTGTAGATTTTTAGAAGAAATAATCAATGTACTATCCTGTGTGGTTTCCCCTTCTGTATTTCATCACATGTTGGTTGTAGGTTACAGGGAATATAACTTTGTACTCTCACAAGCTTGTTGCTATCTTAACTGCTACCTGAACTTTTGTGTTACCTTCTTCCTTTGTCGTTCTTTTGATTTGGATGTCAATAATTGTGAAATCTTATTTCATCTCACAAGACATTAATCATGTGTATAATCAGTAAGCCCTAGCAATACTGTGGTCCCACATTCATACGGTGAAAGCCAAAGTGTAGATGAAGCAAAATCTACAAAACTTTGCTTTCCTTCGCATGAAAAAGATCATACCATACAGGATCGTAGATCTTTTTTTTGTCAGCCCGTATTTCCTTGTCCTAGTTCCACAACTTTCTGAAATGGTCATATTTATTCATACATGCAGTCAATAGTTTTAAAGTCTTTGTACTATCATTGAATCACAAATCGTCACTATTCATGAATAGTAAATTTATTGATTTTTATAACATTTAAAAAACATTAATGACAATTTTTTATTGGCTAGCTTTTACTCTAACAGTGCATGAATTAAATTCATTCTTAATGAATTTGAAATACACGCATATAATGTAACTAACAGAAAGTAGTGTACGAGCTTCCATCATGTTAGAAATTAAAATTTGCTAGACCAACATTTGTTCTCCCATTAAATGTATTGGAGAATATTACATGCCATATTAATAGTGGAAATATAAACACACATGACACAACAAAGAGAAGAAACATGGAAGCTGTTTCCTAGTGCTACTTAAGGATTTTAACTGTTTCAAACAGGCACTTCAATTATCTCTGCAGATCTGGCATACATGTGCCGTCTGCATATCCATGCAATTTGACCATTGTCCCTATACCTTATTCGCCACAGTCCAAATTTCTCTGCAATATCCTTCCCTGAGGAGCACCTTCTTTCCCTTAAGAAATCAACCACCCATTGTTGTGCTGCTCTTAAGTCTTGCTGAATGTCCCTTGAACCTTCAATGGACCTGTTTCTGCGACCCATAGCGGCCGCCCCTACAACACCAGCTGCAGTTGCCCCAGCTGCACCACAGAGAACTGAAGAGCCAGCCAAATGAGCCACCTCCTTGCTCAAGTCTGGTATCATTTGCCCCATCCCAGCTGCAAGATGAGCTCCTATTTTAAGAGCTAAAGTTACCAGTGTCATGAACTTCTTCATGTATGGAGCCAAAGACTTCACGGCCACATTATCGACTTGCATGATTTCACACCCCATCTGATCTTCAACAACATGCATTTGTCCCCGGAACTCGCATAACATGTGAAGTCGGAGAGCATTCATACCAGAAAGCATGGTGGTGACCAGTCTCCTTGTGTAGTTTTCTGTCTTTACAAAATAGATCATGTTGGGGACTTTCCTCTCCTCAACCTGGACATTGAAGGTTGCTAGGTGGTTCACTTTGCGATGAAGCTCAAGGAGAAGTCTATGTTCATAGTATCTCAGCCCTTGGATTTCCTGTTTCAAGTCTCTGATTTCTTGTTCAATAATCTTGAGTCTTTCTAAAACTGCTTCAACCCCTTTTGCAATGCCACCAAAGGTTGGTTCAACCTTTGCAGCTTCATCACTCATGGTTATAGATTGACCTTGCCCTTCAGGATTATTTTCAGGTGGGACCTGCAGCTCTTGGGCAAGATTGTACAGGTCATGATACCTTCGATGCAACACTTCCCGGAAGTCATCATCGGATAAAAGGTCTCGAGCAAAATCAAATCCATCTTGGAGAATTGGCCTACCAGAGTCTAGGACTGGACTCCATGTGTGTTGATAATCATACATGCTGTCTGCTGGAAGTGAAAGTAATGCTTGTTTCAGTTGCTGCAGGGAAGCAACTTGAGTTTTTCTGTATCTAGGGGGTGTCAGTTTTCTCACACATTCAGGTCTTATGACATTTTCAGTCAAGGTGATCCCATGGCAAACACTTTGAATTGCAGGGATTATAAGTTGATTAATGACTCTTAAAGTTTCAGTCAAGTTTTTGGTGGAGCATGCAAGGACATCAATATAGTAACCCAACTGTCCTCCAAGTTCTACTCTTATGTAGATTCCATTAATGCAGATTGAAATGAGGTACTTCTCAAGACTGTAAGTTGCCCCATGTTGATCCTTTAGAGCCTCTATTCTGTTGTGAAGGTGCACCTGCAACACCATAGGACAAATTCAATCAGAAAATCCAAAGTTATATCCAGGAAAAAACCAAAAATCCTAGTTATTGTAGCTTTAAAGACTTAGGAGTGCAAATCAAAATATAAGCAATTTGAAGACACATCAAGATATCGATTTCACAAGCTTGACTCAAATCAAGTTCGAGCTAGAAAAAAAATTCATATCGAATCGAGTTGAGTTTTGAACTGAATCAATTCTTATTGAGTCTAGTTGAGTTAAACCAAATTCTACTCATTTCTAGTCCTATTATTAATGATACTGTATGGTGTCCAAACAATTAACTAAAGCAGGTGGATCCTAATTATGTTTCTATACAAACTATATTTTATATGCTTTAGCATTTAGAAACTAACCAACACTAGATAAACCTTGAGATATTATCAAGTGCAGGGAATAATTTTAGGGAAAGAAGTTATTGCAGGAAACAATTGGATAGGGTGAAACTTAGGGAAAAAAGGTGTGGTATAGAAACTCTTACCTGTAAACAAGGGAAGAATCCTGGAGTTAGAAACATGTGGCTTGAATCATCACACTCGAGGTGACGTCCAGCATAAACACAGTCTGGCATGCTTAGCTGCCACTTCTGAGGCTTTCCTCTTCCTTCTTCAAGAATGGAAGGAATCAATAGCAGAGAATTTGGATCAGATGGGTCTTGCTCATAACAAAGTTCAAGTTTTAGCATGATCCTCACAAGATCACTAGCATCTAAGTTTTCAAATACCTTTGAACCCATACCAGGAATAGGGCTCTGCAAACTTCCTCTTAAGATTTTTTCCAGTTCCTTCCTGCTAATAAATCCATTGTTTTCTGAGGAGTGTTGCTTCCTAACATTCAACTTTATCAGCTGACCAAGTGCTTCACCACAAAACCACTCACAATCTAAAATTAGAAACCCCAACTCATCAAAGTAAATCACCTCACCAATGTGATGAAGACAGGTAGCAATAGCTCTTCTCTTCATTTCCACCCTCTCTTTATTATCATTTCTTGATCGAATTCTCAACGACGGGACTTTAACTTGGCATAACTCACCAAACTCCTTCCACTTCATTGCTGGCTTGTTGTAGTTCTCAGATCTCCAGTCTGATAAAATCTGTATCAGATCGTTGCAAAGTTGATAAACTCGCGGCACTCTTTGGAGAATTGTCTTGCTTGTCTTTCGGATATGATGAGTGAGTTTACTAACTGATGCTGATGATCTTGCATCAACTGTGAATACAGTTGGGTAGAATTCAACATAGCCTTGGAACTTGTCTCTCAATCTCTGAATTGAATCTACTGTGTGCTGCAAATTTTGTGATGGTTGGTTGATTTTATCAGTGTGTGTGAGAACAACAGCAACACTTGGCAGCATGCATTGTTGTATTGCCCTTTTAGAGTTGGAAACTATGAACCTGAGCCAATATTGCAGGTCTTCTTCAATTTCAGTTGAACTTTTTGGTTCTTTGTTACTTGGTTTCCTAAATAAACTTGATATGATGATAAAAAATGATGCACTCCCGTGCCCTGGGAACATAAGATCATGGAGGGATAAAAACTGATGTTGACCAGCAAGATTCCATATTGAAATCGTTGTATCCTCATCCTTGAAAGTTTTTATCTTCATTCCTACTGCTTTGACAGCCTGCTCCACTGGGTTTACAATTGTTCTGACTTGATCCAAGTAGGGAAGTGATGAAGCAGAGAAATTTTGTGATATTGAATGACAAAGTGTGGTTTTGCCTGAAAAATATGAATTTAAACTATCAACTATTGTTCAAGTTGATTTGTCATTAGCTTGTGCTGATATTAAAAGAATGGAGCTTAATTTGGTTTCATGAACTTATTTTACTTATATAGGTGTGCCGTGAATTAATCAATGGTAAAACATCTGTTAATAATATAAAAAAAAATCTGAAGCGTGAGTTGTAGAGTTGACATCTGCACGAACATTCTCTCTTATCATGCTATGCCAGCATGAACATTCTTTGTTATGAAACCATGTCATCCATCCTTTCATTCTATTATAATTCCCACTTTCTTCACTTTAATAGTCAATTTATTAGACAGAATGTTTCAGTTACGACACGTCTTAATCAAGTATAATTATTGATAAATAAGTGATAAATACTGAATTCTATAAATACAATTCATTTAAGAAGATAGAACAATGGTGAAGACATAAGTATTTTATGGCTAACTAGAAATTTAAAAAGGTAGAGAAAATTGGAGAAAGATAGTAAGGTATACCAAGGCACTATCACAAGTGATATTAAACACAACCTACACTTGGATCAGTAAGATTAACACAAAAACTACACTTGGATATGCCAATGTTGATCTTGTTTAGTAAATTGAACTTCAAAGAAAATTTCTGCAAAGAAATCTATGAAGCACCATTAACATGATGACCTAGTTAAGACCTATTCTTGGGAATGCACAAGGAGCTCACAATTACTAATTTATTACGTTTCTCTCTAGTCATATCAAAATTTATTCTAAGATGATTAATGTTTTTCATTATTTATATTATTTGAAGAAATATGGAATGATTTCACTTTTAAGAATTTATATCCTTTGAAGTCTCTAAAGTTATATGATTCATACAATTTTACTACACCCTTGCATTGCACAGTTCTCTAACTAGTTAAAGATAAATAAATATACTTAAGCTTACCTGCACATTCTTGACCACAAAAGAAAACTCTGCAACTCTTGGGTTCTGTTAGTGGCATGTCCTTGACCAAATCCGTTTCTGGTTCAGTCTTCTCATTCTGGCCTAATCTCTGATAAATTCCCCGAGTCTTTCCAGAGTTGTGTAAAGGTGTTCTTGAGAGATCAATATCTTCAATCCAAGGATTTATCTGTAGTGTCTCCATAATTGTATGCAGCAATGTCTCTCCCTCCACACGTTTGCAGCCTTGTACAGACAAGCATTTCAAGCTAGCATTCTTCTCCAAACTCTTGAAGATTTTAACAAAGTCATCCGATCTCAAACTCTCATCATCATGAATCCCCAACTTACTCACTGTTTCATTGGTTATAATAAACTGTATAATAGCAGCTAGACCATTCCTTCCTATTCTTGTCCTCCCTCCTCCAAAAGTAACACATGTCAAAGTAGTGTTGGCTTGCATTTGCAGTGCTGAAAATCTACTCAAAGGGCATAGTAGATGCTCCACACCTATTCCACTGAACCAATTACCACTTAGATGTAAGGTTTGCAGACTTCTGTTCTTAAAGAGGCCAGCTGCAACATACACAATGCCCTTGTCTTTAAGGCATGTTCTGGACAAATTTACCTCTTTGAGGGTCTGGTTTTGTTCCAAAACCCACCTAAATTCCTTAGCACACTGTGACTTTAGCTTGACGCCGGTCATGTCAAGCAACTTCACGGTGAAGTTCATCCCTAAAGAGCAAGTAACCCTACAAGCACCTGTGAGGTTAAGCTTGTAAATTCTAAGTGTGTTGTTCTCAGGTACAAACTCAACCACCTTGGAACTTTTGTCCCGATTTTCCCCACTCCAAACATGAACTTCCATCCTTCTGTTCCTTGCCAAAACTGCTGATATAAGAGGGGTAGCTGTGATGGCATTTGAGTCAAAAATTGTCAAAAGCTTAAGAGTTGAGTTAACTTCAATCATCTTGGAGAGCTCCTCAGCACCTCTTGACCCTATTGAATCTTCCCATATCTGCAGCTCCTCCAAACTATCATTCACCACAAGAGCAGAAGCAATGAGTCCAGCTCCAACAGACCCTATACCTGATTCTGAAAGCATGATCTCTTTGATCATTTTATTAGCCTTAAGAATGTCAGAAAGCTCTGACAGGCTTTTTCCATTGAACCTGTTTCCTCTAAAAACCACTTGTTGTACATTTTGGTTATTCCCAAGCAAGGTACGAAGATTTCTTACCTTTTGTGAGTCCCATTCAACTCTGTGGAACTCCAAGTTTCTCAAGGAAGAAGAGTTGGTGCTCCTAGGTGCTGCTAGAGTTGTCAAGAGGTGGGAAAAGAATGGAAGGTTTTCCTTGGAAATGTTTATGCTTATGGAGTTGTCTGTTTCTTGATAACAGCCTGAGGTTGGTTGGGACAGGTAGAAGGAAATACTGTGCAGATTTAGGCCCTCAGATTTGATAGCTTGATGAGCCCATTGTAGTTCTTTCAGGATCTGGTTTGATGCCATCACTCAGAAACTCTTTCAAAGTTGCATGAACTTGTTTCCTTACCAGAACATCAAACAATAATGTTAAATGCTTCTTTGGAAGACAAGGCCCAAATGTTTGACAATGTAGTCCTTCAAAGGGACTCGGGTGCTGTTTGTTTAATCCACAAACGCTTATAGGAAAAGAAAATAAGGTAAAATGCATTGAATTTTTCCAAAGTTAAAATCAACTCATAAATCTTAACTTTTGGAGAAGTTAAATAAAAAGAACTTCTATACAAGTTAAGTACATAAGTTTATTTTATCTTATGCATATAAGTTCAATTCATGTTATCTTTTTATCTTCTTCTCACATTAGTGTTAATGGAAAAGCTTTCTTTTCTTATTTAATTTCATAATTTTAATATATAAAAATATGTTAAAAATATAAGAACCGTTTGAGATTGATTCTTAACTTGCCTTGATGGTGTTTCTTTAGCAAGAAATGTTCTCACTGGCATTGATTCTTCATGTATCCTAGCTATTTCCTTTTCATGTAAGTTTCCATCCTTTGCACCATGGTGCATCACAACCTGGTCAAGATTTCAACACTTGCCAATGTGAAAAGCCTCTTTATGTAATTGTACGTATGGATTACCCCATTATTATGGAAAAGTATTGCTTGTAGTTTCTAACACATGTAATTGACAAAGAAGTCTAACCCTGACATCATTTTTCAATAGGAAAAAATAACTTCTTTACCTAAAAGGATTCACTTGATAGAATTCTACCATAAATCTACTGTGGGTGAATGCGGGGCCCACTGGTGATTGTGGTGTTTCTGCTTTTTGACTTTTTGGCACGGTGTAAAGTTTATGATTTCTTCTTTTCTTCCTCATTCCCATTAGAATAAACAGATAATGGTAGAATCCTATAAAGTAAGGAAGAAGAGAAGGTGATTTATGGGCAAGTTAAAACACTTTTCAAGGATCCTAACAGTGAAGAAATCCTGTGTTTGTCTTTGTCTAATTAAGCTTGCTTTTTGGATTACCCACGGGTGGTCCATTATTATGTAGCTAATAGAAAACTAACAAAAAATGTTACGTATTAAAAGAGTAAAAAAAATTATATCATTATTTAATTATAATTTATTGGTAAATTTATTGATTTTTATAATGATTATTTTAAAAATTATATTAATAATAAGTTTTGATTGAATGATAGTGTATAGTATGATTATTAAATTCTATAAATTAATCACATAAAACAAATTGACAATCTTATGATATAGTGGGAAAAAACAAAAATAAATAAACTGTTTTGGACTCTGGTCTTGTGTTAAACGGATATTGTGGAGCAATGGCCTTACCGCGTGTCATGTTGTCTACGTTATGGTGGACCTCAGGAGTAAATAAAGTTCATATATTTTAGGATAAATAGTCATTTTTGTCCCTGAATGTATAAGACACAGACAAATTTGTTCTTGAAAGATAAAAATTCAAATTTTTATCCCTGAAAGTGAAAAAAGTGTGATAAATATATCCCTCCGTTAACTTTCATCATCCGTTACCGTTAATATCAGGAACGAATTTGTCAGCGCAATATATATTCAAGGACAAATTTGTCAGCTCTTTATCCAAAATATAATTTAATCTTCATATTCGCTTTTTTAATCATTGCAAGCATAACATTACAATAAATACTTAAAAATTAGGAAAACAAGCATAAGTTAAAACAAATATAATAATAAGCATAATTTGTTTGTTGTTATGAAATTTTTATTATAAAAACATTAGATAATGACAAAATCAAACTGAGTCTTATTTTTTTGTAAGAATTAATTTAATGACTGTGTATTTTAATTTGTTTGAGTCTCATATTTTGGGTAACTATTATCTCATATTTTTTCTTTGAAATTTCTAATGTGACAGTACTTTATCAAAAATATGAAACCCAAACAAAAATGCATAGTCATTAAATTAATTCTTACAAAAAAATGAGACCTAACTTAATTTGGTCATTACCTAATATTGTTATAATAGAAATTTCAGAACAACAAACAAATTATGCTTATTAATTAATATTATGTTTATTATGATGTTTGTTTTTACTTATAATATTTACCCAAAATATGAGGCTCTAACAAATTAAAATACACAGTCATTAGATTAATCCTTACAAAAAAAAGACTCAACTTGATTTTATTATTATCTAATATTGTTATAATAGAAATTTCAGAACAACAACCAAATTATGTTTATTAATCAATATTATGCTGCTTATTATGCTTGTTTTAACTTATGCTTGTTTTCCTAATTTTTAAGTATTTATTGTAATGTTATGCTTATAATGATTAAAAAAGAAAGAATATGAAGATTAAATTATATTTTGGATAGAGAGCTGACAAATTTATCCCTGAATGTGTAGTGCACTGACAAATTCGTCCCTGATATTAACGGTAACCGACGAAAGTTAACGGAGGGATATATTTGTCACACTTTTTTCACTTTCGGGGACAAAAATTTGAATTTTCATTTTTTAGGGACAGATTTGTCAGCGCTTTACATATTTAGGGACGAAAATGACTATTTACCCTATATTTTATTCCGACTAATTAGGGCAATTCTAACCTAAAGTCCAAAAAGGAGGGTTCACATGTGAGACACCACTTATGACCTGTTATTGGAGGTAACAGCCGGTTACATGAAAATTATAAAATTTGCAAATGAGGACCTGCTATGTTCATATACTGTTCATTCGTCTTCTTCCATATGAAAAGCTAGCTTCTTTTCGTGAAACAAAAGAATGGGCCAGAGAGAGTATTGCACCAAAGCATCAAGAAAATTTCAACATTCTCAGTCATTCTATCAATTAAAATACAACATCTATAATCAACTTAAACCAGTAGTGATATGTGCCTAGCACATGATGCTTTCCAAGCTTAATTAGATCGTTAAATGCATCATTTTATATGATATATAGCTTCCTTTTGGTATGAATGTAACTTATGTGCTTTAATGAGGTATTTTGGTCTAGATTGACGATTAGCAGGTGAATAGCTAAGGAATTACGCAGAGAAGAAGGTCTGGCGCATCAAGCCTATGTACTATCGGGGGTACATAGGCTTTCTGCATGTCCACGCCCCAGGCGTGGGAACCCACGCCCCAAGCGTGGGAATCTGCAGAGTCTGCATAATGAGGGCAAAATGAAGATTTCACAAGCTACCTTATAAATACTTCAGCCTCAGCAGTGAAGGCACGTTTTTAGACTGAAAATCACCACAAAAAGGAGAGAAAGAAGGCTTGGGAGCTTGACTAGGGTTTGGGTGTGAGGGGAAGAGGGTTCTTCCCTCTTCCCTTCCTCTTCTTCCTTGTACATATCTGCATCATGCTTCTTTTTGATTGTACCAAGGCCATCCATGCTAGGTTTGGCTAGTTTCTTTTGTAATTAGGGCAAATACTCTATGTAAATCTCATTTGGAATGGATTGAATGTTATTGTTCCTTTATGCTATGTTATTTTGCTGCACTTTGTTTGAATGTTTCCTTCTCTTATCTAGACTTGATCAACCTAGTTGAGAGCTTAGAGCTAGGGTTCACAATAGACATATTGGGGCCTTAGTCTTGGAACTAAGTGTGGTGACTTGCTAACATCACCTAGGAATAGGGATGGGTGCTTGCAATGTACTTGTCTATGTGTTTGCTTAATGCTTAACTTACTTAAGATCACTAAGAGATTAGGGTTGGATGGTAGGTTAAAGAACTAAGTGGAAGAGACATCAAAGCTTAGTCAATATAAGAAGAACACATTAGTTGAATAACTTGGATAATAGAACGTAGTATTCAATATCATTTCCTAGAGAGGCGCATTGAGTGTGGGTTCCCTAGTTACCTTAGGTACGTTTGGTACAACCACTATCTATATTGCTTATAATACCTTATGTTTATAATTAGCTTTTAATTCCCTTTGTACACACACCACATCCATTTCTCTCAAATATTGTTTTTGTCATCCAACCTATTGATACGATTTATGATTTAATTGGTCAAACAATCCTCGTGGGAACGATAACTCTTCTTATCACTTTATTACTTGTACGACCGGTGCACTTGCCGAGTACGCAACAAGCAGAAAAAGAAAAATTCACTGCAACAATAAAGGAGAAACTCTTTGTGCTTAAGAGCTATGGTTATGTCGATTTCGTCAAAAGTAGAAGAATCTGGTTACGACATTCATAGATCTAGTTTGATAGTTGCAGACAATGGGCGCATTGTAGATCTGGATTTTTCACTTTCTTCCTTCATTCTCATTCTATCACAACCCAAACATGGAACCCCCCCCCCAAAACGCCACATACTGTTCGTCGTGGCTGCTGCTGGTAAACGAAAACGACAACGGCGCCAAATGTAACCTCCCTGCGCTGCTGCCACTCTTCTACATTTGGCGACGACGGTTGCTTCTTCTCCATCAGATTTCAACTTTTTGGTTTGATTTTTGTTTTTTCTTCCCATAGCTTCCTCCCTCACGCGAACGACGTCAATCTCGCGGTTTTGCTGTGTGAGCGTCAAGAGAGCTGCTGCTGTTGCTCCGGGTAGCCTCGACGCTGGTGGAGAGGCGTGGTTTGACCATGGTTTCTCCGGCCGGCCGTGGAGAATGCTAGCCGCTCCGCGTTCATTTCGTTTGATTTTTTTTTATAGAAAAAATGATAAAAAAAAATATATTAACACTTACCAGCTGATCTAGTTACTTTTATTGAATCTCAACCATTAAATATTTTATTAATATATCCTACAGTTATTTTTATTGCCTCACCCGTGAACCCTACTTTTTGGACTTTACGTTAGAATTGGCCGACTGATTAACAACCTCTTCAAGTTTTAAAGTGCAACTAATTAACCCTTGTGTTCGGTGATCCAATTTTTACTTTTGTTTTGTTTAATTTTGATACCTTATTACTGTATTACACAGGTAACCAATTACAAATTAACTTTAGATATAATTTTTTTATATAAATGAGTAATAATCTTACTGTATTTTAATCCACTAAGGTTGATCTAGTGATAGAAATTAGAATAATATACATAAAAAAATTATAGGTTCAAAATTTTAAAGATCACTGTTATCATTATAAAAAAGAAAATCAGTGTTACCTTTCTACAGAAAATAAAAAAAAATCTTATTATACCTTAAAATTTATAATTAAATGATAGTGGAATAATTTTTTATATTGTGAATACATTTCTAATTAAATTTCATATGCTAATGCAGATTAACACAAATGATTAAGGATTTATGCTACCCTCTTATGCAAACGTTTCCTTCATAAACTCCTCATAGTTATGCCTTGTACCAAAAGTAAGCGTATGAACAAGGTGTTTTTTTTTTCTTTCAAAAATCAAGTAATATGTACTTGTGGAAACTTGAAACCACAAAGTCATGGGGGAAATAAATCACTCTATCCAATTGCTTCATGCACCCATCAAATACTTCCTACACTTCTTTTCAATTTTATATTTTCTAAAATTCCAAAATTATCCTTCTTCTTATACTATAACTTATTCAGTTATTCTCTTACCCCTACATATTCCTGTCTCTCTTTTTTCATAAGTTCCCCCGTCAACATCAAGTGCTCTTGTTAATTTCTTGAATGAATACTCACTCCCCTATAATCTTTGGACTCGATCTACAATTGCAAGCACAAAGTAACAACACACATTTAGTTTTTTTTTTTGAAAGGCAAAAGACATAATTATTGTTATTAAAAGAATCATACAGGTAGCGTTGTGTTCCGTGAATATGACAAAACAAAGTAGTTAATAGTCTTATCATACCCACACACCCCTCCCTTACACGAGTTCGTGCTCAAAGCCAATAAACTCCATCTGTTCACTAAACTCCAATTTTTATGCTTCATTTCAGCTGTTGTTCCCTGTCATTAGAAATTAAGTTACTGATAAGCGAATCTGGAATCTATTTTTAGAATTGTGGAATAGATGTGTATTCTAGAATATTTATTTCAAAATACAAATAAAATAGTTACAAAATAGGTAATCCGTAATAATATTTTATTTGTATTTCAGAAAACCTTTTGGAATCTGTGTGCTGTTTCGAAACATTTGATTTGGAGAACAAAAAAATTACTTCCCGATTGTATAATCCGAAATATACAAAATACCCAATAGTCTTACAAATTGATCAATCTATATCACAAAACAATCCAATTTGAAATTACAAAAAGTAATTTTGGATTTGCATTTCCAGAAGGCTCCATCAAATATTTTGTTTCCAGATTCCTCGTTCTGTAAAATAACTAAATAATAATTATGCGACGCAAGTTAGTTTCAGGATTTTGTTTTTAAAAAAAAAATAGTTAAAGGAGGTACGGGAAGCATTTCAGGAGTATAGAAAGCAACTGCGACCACTCTAATGACATGCTTAATGGTCATGGGCCCTTTGTTTATTTGAGCCCACCCATTTGGAACGGTTGCTAATCAAGACAACCTCCCTAACAAAATGATAAAAAATAACAAATAAATAAAAGATAAAAAATTAAGAATTATAGTATATTTTTTTGTTAAATGTATAATTTAAATTAATTTAACTATCAAACTAATTAATTTATATTTTAAAAACAAAATCATAACAGTAAAATCTTATATATATTATATTTATGTTGTAACAAAAAATTATAGAAAAATGTAACGATGATACAAAGATAATTAGATATGCATCCTGGATCCCATTTCCATTTAAAAAATTTGAAACACATTCTTAAATCTTAGGTAGTGTTCCGTTGAGAGGAAAGAAAATGAATGAAAGTAAAATAAATGAAAATGAATGAAAAAGAATAGAAAGAAATTGAAAAGTGAATTTGTTTGTTTAAAGTGAAAAATAGTGAAAAAAGGGATAACTTTTTTAGAAAGAAAGTGATGTAGTAGGTAATAAAATAAAATAAAAAATAAATATTTTTATAATTGCAATTTTATGCATGTATGTATAATTTTTTAGCTCGTACGATTGTTTGTAATTCTGGAGAGAAAAAAGTGTCCGTTCATAATCAATTTGGCAACCCCATAATCGAATATGCCCTATAATTTGTCACTTGCATAATCAATTAAGGCATGCACCATATTCAATTTTGTTAAACATAATCGAATATGACATGCAGCATATTCAATTTCACCTAAATTGTGGTCTCATTGTGTGTGTGCAAGAAGCACCGATAGGGTTAATTTTGAAAACATCTAAGTTCGAATATGGCATGCACAAATTTGATTCTCTACAGTCTATACATAATTTTTCTTCACATTTCGTCTCAATTTTGAAAAGAAATATGTAACCATGGACTCCATTTCCATACCAATTTTATTATGACTTTCACCTTAAATGAACAAATGAAAGTATGAATTTCTCTCCTTTTCAGTGATAGTTGAACTTTCACCACTTTTCTTCCCTTCAAAACGAACATAGTGTTAGATAGTAACGAAAGACGTTGGACCTATGAAAAGTGAAAAAAAATGAAACTTTCACTCGTTGGTTGAATGAAAAAGTTACATTGTAGTATGTGTGATTTTGATGGGGTCCAGACTTTCAGATTTCTCCTCAAAACTGAGAAGAAAAACAACAAAAGAAATAAAGTGCATGTTAAAATTGGAGTTTCAAACACTAACCCTCTATCTAATAATAAGCACATGGAAGAACACATATTTTTACAAAATCGAATCACCTGCATTGGATACTCGATTATGTTTACTATAAAATTATAAAATTTCTTCCATATTCGATTATGCCATGCAAACATAATCAAATTTAATTTAATTTGGATGCTTTCTGCAAAATTATATTTGGGTGTTTTCCGCATAATTGAAAATCGAAAATGTGGAGTACACAATTCGGTTATGGCATTATGTTGTAATATATATATATATATATATATATATATATATAATTAGATATATATTAATAATCAAATATTATTTTAAAATTATGTTTAATCGTACATATTTTAAAAAAATATTGATGAAAAAAATCAAACACATGGGTAAATTGGAAGTTGACAAATGCTTCATTAATTTTTATTTTATTACCTATTACATCATTTTAAACTCAAATATTTTTTTCTCATTTCATCTCTCTTTCATTTCTACTCATGTCTACTCAACAATCTTACTTTCCACTCTCTTTCATCTCTCTTTCTTTCTTTTTCATTCATTTTTATTTCTCACACTTTCTTTCATTTTGTTTCACACCAAACGAACACAGCCTCATCAAATAATAATAGACAAAATTTGTATAAAGGTGTAAATTAAAAAATAATAATTTACTATCTTTTTTGGCCCAAAACTCTTTTCAAAATTTTTCTTTTAGTTCATAAACAATATTTTTTAAAACATTTTTCCTATACTTTTTCTGTGTTCATAGTTTTATTCTCCGTTAAGTATTAAGTATAAACTAATAACATCCAATGATTTTTATGTCATTAAAAAATCTAACGACTTAACCACATGCAATTTTTAAAAAAAAATACATGTTTTTAGTTCTTCATTTGTTTAGACTAATTAATAACATTAGACTAATTAATCATGAAAGATTGAAAAGACAATTTACTAATATATCCATGTGATTCCTCTGTCAGGCTCTTTGATGACATTGATACTATTACTTGACAGGATACTCAAACTATTAATAGAGAAAAAAATATATAAACCAAAAACCTTAAACATTTGTTAAGAAACTAAAAGCAAAAATTCAAAAAAAATTTCAAGATTTAAAAATTATTTTACTTTTTATAATTTACATCTATTTATAAATATTTTTTACCTATTATTATACTAATTAAAAAACCTAGCACAAATTGTCAACTGTGTGCATAAAAATATTATTTTAAATTTGCACATTACACTAGAGCCTTTTTTTTAAAATTTAAACTCGGTAAAATCTATCGTGCACCATTGAGTAAGTGGGTCCACCGATGGGCCATCATTTCTAACCGTCAGATATATTAGTTAAATAATGAAGGGACAAGATTAAAAACCGGTGACTTAATAATATGCAGTTATAATTTTTTTGCATTTTTAGTCACTGTATAAAAGTATCACATGATGCATTTGCAAATGTTTATTTCATATCATAGATTTGGGAAAGTGCAGCACCCTTTCCTCCCTTTGGTTAATGGCAAGAGTAGCACCGTGTGCTACACACAAAAAGTGAACAACACCATAGCCTTATCACTCTCTCACACCACCATTCTCTAACTCTCACCCAAAAAAAAGCATGGATCTTGTGCTACCCCATCAAACCCACTTCAGATTCCCCTTTGAAACCAAAGGAAGGTGTGTTGTTAGCAGTGTTTATTAGTGTTCAATTTGGGCTTTTCTTTTGTTCTTTTGGAGTCTGAAAATCGAGGGTGCGATTATCAATTTAGAAAAATTTTCGCAAAATAATTTCGTCTGAGATTGGGTTTGTGGTGTCGACTGTGTTTATTGTTTTTGTCTGCACCAGGCTCATCTTTGTTCGAATTCAAGGAGAGATAATTTCCTATTGATTCTAGATCCAATCTCAGCACGGTGAAACCTTTTCTTTTTTCATTTTTCAAGTCCACTGAGAGGGGTAACGCCTGGTGCTCCCCAATGGGTGGGATGGAGGAACGAGAAATCAAGATTTGGAAAACTTGAAATTTGGAACTTGATATAACAATGTTGGACCAATGAAATCTCATATTCTTCAAGAAACCACCTCCATGCTTTTGTCGTTGAACAAATTTGAGCACAACTAACGTGATATTTCATTTGTAATTAAATTACCTTTCAAATTTGAAGAAAGTGATAGAGAGATTAAACATTGATATTCCAAGAATCAAGAGGCTTCAAATTGCAGATATTGGTAAAGGCATAAGAATTAGCATGTTGTGTAATCTGGCTGTGTGATCATATGAGCTTTCAGGACTAATTTGCAATTTTAAAAACATTTTTAAACACTGTAACTAACCTGTTCTTTCCGTGCTTTACTTGCTATAGCCGGTATTTTTGGGGGCTCACGGCTGGACCTTATATGGTTCAACACAGAATTCACCTTTAAACTCACTGTGTAATTGTCTCGCACTCGTGTGTGCCATTTTTCCTTTTAAAATCTTATCCTTTAAATTGATCCAATGGTTCACGTATTTGCTGGAGAGGGAAGAGCGTGGGAGAGTATCTAGATCCTATAGCAGACAAAATTGTTCTAACATTTTAATTGTAAAATTAAAATTATCCTTTCTAATTATCCATTCTTGTTGCGTACCTCTTCCTCCAAATCGATTCATTTGTCCGTTCCACTTTTTATTCGCGAATTCCTCTTTACTGTTTCTCTGTTCTGTTCGTGAGTTCCTCTTCCCATTCACGATTACGATTCATGTTAAACGTTCCTCTTCTCGTTGCCGCTGAATCAAAATTTTTCTTGTCTTCGATTTCACTCCCTTCTTCTTCGCCGAATTCATCGACGATGACGTCAAGAACACCACCGACTCCTTCCCATCAAATGCATACATAAGCTTCCACCGCTTCGACGATGACGATCCCATTGATTTGCTCTTCCGACACGACATCGTAAGCGTCGATGATGCTTTCCTCGAATTTTCTCTTCTTGAAAAAGGTAACATGTCTTTTACGGAGTTAAAGAGGAAAAAAAAAAAAAAGTATTTTAAATATAAATTTTTATTAAAAATTATATTTTTTTTAAATTATTAAACGGTATTTAAAAGAAAATAAATTTAGATATAATGTAAACTAAATAATTAAAAGATTTTTTTTCAGTTACTCTTGCCATGAAATTCAAGGATCCGTAAATGGCATATCGTTGGATTGCACAAGTTTTGGTGGCTGTCTCTTTCTTCAAAACAAAAAATCCTTTGCTATGTTTGTTGAATGTTCGATCTTACTGGCAGTCACATCACACTCTACAGCCACGTTCAGTCACTGTGCTGTATTGGGCCCTTCCAATTTTGCAATATCCAAATGCTTTTTTTTTTTTTAATGCGAAAATGGGGCTGCAAAATGCAAATTGCGGCTAACTAGTCGTTATATTTTTGGTAGGGAACTAGTCGTTACATATACTGTCAATTTAATTATTTTCATTTCATAATATAAATTTAGTATCTTGTGTCTATACCAGAAAAAAAAGTATCTTATGTATAAAATAAATAAATATTTATATGGTTAAAATTTATAATAAATAAATATTTTTAAACATATAAATTATATTTTTTAATTCTTACTTTTTTACCACAGAATTTTTATAAACTAAAATTAAAAAATATTATTTACTATTAATAATATCTCAATTATAAACTGTAAATAATAAACAATTGAGTTTATTGTTGATGAAAAATTAAACGAAATTAATTATAATAATTTAATAAATAATTTTACATTTCAAAATTATCAAAAAAACAAATTATAATTAGAATCATAATTATTTCATTAATTTTCTTTTTAAGTACCAATTTTTTTTTGAAAATAAATTGATTTTGAATCGTTAAATATAATTAAAATATCTATCGCAATTATTTTTTAATTACACATTTTTTATTCAAACATGTGTTACAATGAAAAAGAAAATGCTTTTCCAACAGCACAATCTAAGGAATCCCAACCTGCAATTTCATTGCTAACATATTGACCCAAAAAAGAGTTATTACTACCGCAAATATAGGTCGGTGTGAATTTTATTTTCACTTATTTAATTTTGGGTATCCTTATGTTCTCTCAACTTGTCGTCTTAAACATGGTCCCATCCCAATTGCATAACACTAGCATAAGCATAATACTAGAATAAAGTTCTAATTAAGATTGTGGACGAAACTTATAAACGAATAAATAGAGAAAATTTATAATAAAAAGGTATTTCAACTTTATTTGGTTTAACTTTCTCTGTAAGAAAGTTGTATTTTAAAACCTAACAAGTCTACCTTTAAAGTTGCAAATAGTTTCTATTTACGAGATTTGCAAATGCATTTTTCCAATTTTGTTTTAGTTTAATTTCTATGCACCCAGTATTATTTCTTTTACACAATTAACCAATCAGAAGTTTGAAATTTTGTGTATATAAGATTTTACCCTTTTTAGTGTTTTTAAATAGCCTTTTTTAATATAAAAAATAAAACTAGGAAGTTATAATAAACTAATAACTTGTCACCTTCTCCGTTGAAAAAAAATTGTTCTAATTTTGTTTCAATCAATCGTGACAAATACTATACCCTAAAATATCTCTCTTAATCCTCTTTTGGGAAAATTATCAAGCACAAAACATTTCTTAGAAAATAAAATTTTGAATGATTAGCACTTTCCACGAAAACTATCAAAAAGATTTAAGCTTTGAAAATAGAAACATTTGAGTTTATTTAATCAAGAAAACAAGAAATCAAACCTAGGCCAATATCATTTTCCGTATCCACAAAAAGTAACGTTGTTATGCATAAATTGTGATTGATGATTATGATGTCCAAAATTCAGTTGAAGATAAAAGCGTTAAGACAAATCCTAATCCATAAGATAAGGTAAAAGCATGGCCACACATGTTTCATTTGAAGATCCAAATCTCAATTCTTATTAGGATGGAATCCCATGAAAGTAACAACCAGAATGCTAAATAGCCATAAAAGTTGCTAGGGATAAGCATAATAAGCTACATAAAAATAAACAATTATATAAACAAAAAAAAAAAGTTTCTATATTGAGTCATACCCAGTAGTTGCATGCAACCAATCAACTTTGTTCTATGCAATTAAACAACAGTTATGTTATTTTCACCAAACAGTTGCCACAACCACACTTAGGAAGTAAGTATTGACTAATCTTGAAAATCAAGAGCATACAATTGACTTCAATAATAGACCAAATGCAAAGTTGTAGACAAAAGTGTGAAAAGAAAAAACTCATAAAACTGTTCAGCAAGTGTAACAAAAACTAATAAACTGTTCAGCAGCTTAATTATTTGATGGGGATCCTACATAGGCATCCCACTCATGTTTCACACTTGATAAATCAAACTGAACCTCACTTACAATTTGATCAGAGTTACATATATACCATAGAAGAAAAAAAAGAAAAAGATGGTGACAAGAACCAACACTTTTGCATGCCAAGCCTTACAATGGCAAAAGAAACAAGAATTCAAAAATCAATAATCTAACATTAAACCAACTAACGACGACACCCCTCTCCAGAGATGTACTATTACACTATCATGGAACAAATCTTCCTGAGTATATCCCGCAAATCTGATTTTACACCTCAATCCAATTCCAAAAAAGGAACCTAAATCTTGAAAAATGAAGAGGACCAAAACAAGGAGGAAAAACGAGAAAAAAAAAAAAAACAAGCCTTACACAAAATCACTTGTAACTGCTTTGTCTTTGAATATGTATACATCAAATGAAAGAAGAAAGAAGAAAGAACACCGTTAGCTAAATGTGACGAATTTCCTTATGAGCTGTATCTCTTAGGTGATTGAGATTTATGAATTCACAATACCTCATTAACCTCTTTAACCAGTTTTCCTTGATCTACTGCTACCATGTCATTTCCAACTATCATATCTCCTAGGTAGCGATTCCTGAAAGCAAGGGGATTCAGTAAAAGAAAATGAGTAACTTGCAATAAAATTAACTACGAACATAAAAATGTAAAGAACATGCTAAATAGTCAATCACTTAACAAGGATATAATAGCCAGAGGATAATCAATAACAAACTTGTTCTTGACAATAATCAAAGGTGTACTGATTCTAGATAACATATAAATGAGTAGAAGTAGAATTGTTTAAGTTTTTGGTCTTTGATCATTATAAATTGAAATACTTTAAGAGAATAATTATCTAATAACACAGAAATGTAATCCTTTCTGTGCCTATTTCATGACAATATAATCATTGATATTCAACTTGAGAGAGTGTGGACTCTCTTTTTTCTTTTTTTAATGTGAAACATTTCATTATAAAGGATGCTTAAATTAAGCACAAGTTGTGCCCAACTCAAGACAACAAAGCATTTAAGATACAGCAAGTCGCATGAGACCCAACTACAAGCTAAAAAACACCTTACAGTTTCAAGTTAATATAAACAGTCTAGTAACTAGTTTGGATAAACCTCTCAATAAATACTAATAGGAGAATAAAATACGATAAAATGAATCTTTTCACATGAGTTAAAATTAACTCCTGCACTTCAACTTTTATAAAATCTCTAAGCATGGTCTCAATCCACATCTAAGCATCTTTCAGGTTAACATAATGGTCTAATTTGGATAAACTTCTCGATAAGTACTTATAGGAGAATAACTCATAAGTTTGATTCTTTTTTTTTATTTCTTATATAAGTGTTTATTGAGAAATTTATCCAAAACTAACTCAATATAACTTACAAATAGAATCAAATTCCAATAAATTTAAATGAAATGATAACGAAACCTACACATAAGTAGAGGAAGTTGCAAGGAATATTTCTACTTGGATTGCAGTAAACACTCACTCGTGAGCTCAAGAATCTGAAGATATAAAATTAGAAGACATGCATAACAAAAGTCAGAAACCAAGAAGTATTCAGCATAACTAAAAGAAGACATTAACAAAGCAGCCATGATATCTTTATCAATATATCACAATTAAAAATCTATTGGTCTTAAGCTTAAAAATGAAGGTAAAAGAAAATGAATAAATAAAGATCTACTCTCCAAGTTCCTTAAGAAAAATTCATCTTCTGAAGTATAGAAACACATCACTGGAAATCAAAAGCAAAAAAAATTATAAACAATAATCTGATTTTCTTTTGGAAACAATTATGTAGCTTAAAATCTTACCTCTATTAGGTTGTCTACTAGTAACATTGTAGTTTCCAATATAACCCTCAGAACTCTTCACTGGGTCATCTGAAGCTATACCACCAAGACCATAACCAAATGAGCCAGAACCATCAATCTCAGATGCAGCAGAACGCCAAGCAGAGTCATTGTAAACCGAACCACTGCCACTGCGGTATAAGTCCCCATAGGATCCTTCATAACCACCAGTTGACACATTAAATGAAGAGGATGGAGTCACACCAGTAGTGTTGTTTCTTCTGTACCCTCCCCCACCTAATCCAAAGCTGCTATCTCCACCTTCATAAACATTATTCCCAGTACCATAGCCAGAAGCAGCCCCTCCACCCTGGGCTGGAAGTGATGGACGCCAACCTGTGCCACTATTTCCAATTGAAAAACCAAAAGCCCCACTTCCAGATCCTAAGAAAGGACTGGGGCTGACGGGGTTATTGGCATTATTGAGGCCCCCATTTCCCCATACATTCCGAGAAGGTGAGTTCATAAGAGAATCGCTTCTCCCATTACCCCCACTATAGCCTATAGGAGTGGTATATCGGCCAGAGTTGCCACTGTAGAAAGGACTAAATATTCGACCATATCCTACATTGCTCCCATAATTGGAAGTCCCTCCAAAGTTTGGGCTCAATCCTGAATCCATATTCACTCCCATTCCATAACCAGTGTTGCCAAAAGGAGTAAACCCACTTCTACCACTAGTAAGAGGACTAAACCTACCATCCATCCTGACTCCATATCCTCCTATTGGACTCATATTATAACCCTGGGAAAAACTGTTTAGGTAGTTACTGGCCCTAGTCAAACCATAGTTATATCCTATCAACGGGCTTCGGCTGGGACCAGGGGAAAGTTCTTTGGGAACTGCCCTCTTCACCTCAACCATCTTTCCATTGAGTTCATGAAAAGTTTTGTAAAGAACTATATCCACAGCTTCTTCAGATTCGTAAGTGATGAAGCCAAAACCTCTTGGCCTCTGTGTATTATGATCATACATAACTACAACATCAGTAATTGTACCAAACTGATCAAAATACGTCTTAAAATCACTTTCAGTGATAGTTGATGGTAAACCACCAACAAAAATCTTTTTCGTGCGTCCAGGACTAGGAGACACATGTGCACTACCAGATTGCCTATTTATATTTTGCTGATCATCCCTAGGAACAGCTTTCTTTGCTTCAACCTGAAATTTAAGAGAACAGCACACAGATCAAAATCTGCAAGCCATTTTCACTTTCTTTTTTTTATACACTAAGTACAGTCAAGTTTGATCCAATGTACATATGAAAGTAAATAGCACCAAAAGCGAAAATGATTCTTTGATCATCAACAAAGTAGAAAATCTAAGCATGGGAGACAATGATCTCTATTTCAAACAAAAGTTTAGCTAGATTCCATTACAGATCAGCTAACCACAAAGTATTGACACAATGCCAAGTATCTATAAAGAACAACTTACTGTGCGGCCATCAATTATGTGTTTATCCATAATGACTCTTTCTGCAACAGAAGGATCAGCAAAGACAACGAAACCAAAGCCGCGAGCGCGACCAGTTACACGATCCCTCATGATCACAGCCTCTATCACCTCCCCATATTTCCCAAAGTATTCCTTTAGACGTTCCTCATCAGTGTCCCAAGATATTCCCCCAATGAAGAGCTTGCCAAGATCGGATTCCATCTGTTCCAACACCAACCATGACCAACAGACCATCAACCACTAATTGTAAATTTCCAATATTGAGATCGAACAAAATTGAAAACAAACACACATTTTTTAGTCAAAATTCTCATCTCAAAAACCACACCAAAGCACAAAATCTCACAATTCAATAATCCATATCCAAATCACACAGTGATAGCCAAAATTCAAGTATGGGAATGAATCTAAATGCACAGTTTTCCATATAAACAGACATATCCAACCTTTCTACCAAAGCAAAAACCGATCAGAAATGCAGATGAGAAGAAAAAGCACACCTTATCTCAAAAATCAGACAGAACCCAGTTGTTGCTTCGATCAGACACGAAGTGGGTTTTGTCAAATTCGATCTAGCAGCATCGGATCTTCCGAGCATCAATCAAAACCCGAACCAGAAAATCTAATCTCAACACCCCATCAAGGAAAAAGAACAAGGAACTAGATCAGACAACAAAATTCAAAAACTTAACGAGAGATCGGGGAAAGTAGGAACAAACCAGATGAGAAAAATTTACCATTTGATGATGGAGATGGCGGAAAAATCATGGGCTTGTGAAAAATGCTTCAATGGGAGGAAGAGGAAAGGAAACAACTGGGAATGGAAACAGAGGATGTGCTCACCATCATCCTCTATCTATTCTCTCTCTCTTGCTTTTTTATTTATTTTTTCTTTTTTTAAATCTCTTATTCTTTGTTATTCCACTTCCTTAATCTAAATGTAAGGAAAAGGAATTTGTAGCTAACATGTGGTGAGACATTATATATAAATAGAGAGAGAGACTGCAAATCCTCTGGTGCGAGAAAGTTTGGAGGAGCAAGAGATGACAACATATTTCTTTTTTCTTTTTTCTTTTAGAAAAATGTGAATTAATAATTTATTACAGTTCGTTTTAAAAATAAAGATGAATTTACTCAGGACAGGTAGGATGTTATTTAGAAAAGGTTTTATTTTTGTAATTAAGAGAAGAATATTGCATCTAAGAGAATAATTTATGATTAAGAGAAAAATAAGTAACATATACGCTTATTTACTTAAAGTTACTTTGAAAATTTTATATTATTATCATTTTTGAGTTATAAGATAAATCTAAGACTTTTTAATAATGTTGATTTGATACAAATAAATATTAACTTTTAAATATTATATTTAAAATGTTAACGATAATGTTGCATCTTTGTCTATTATTAGACAATAGCATACAAACCTTGATTTTGTAAAACATTTAAGATCGAGTTGATGCTTAATTTACTTGATTTTTTTGTATGCGAAATGTTAAAATACTTTTCATAGGATTTATCCAAGTAAAGGAAGTAGAGAGAAGTTAAAGTATCAAACATCTTTCTACTTAAAAAGATATGCCATAATAGTGTGTAAAGTATTTCAGTAAGCAAAAGGTGATTTGACATCACAAGTTGGATTTGGAGGAAATGTTCCTCACGGAAGATAAGTAAAGTGTTTTATTAGCTTGAGTAATTGGAAGTTAAGAAGCATTAATGCTCAAACAAACACTTAACTAAGATGACCAAGACCTAAAATGAAGACTGTTTAGATGCAACAATTTCTTCTTCGTGAAGATAAATACTAGAAAAGTTGAAGTGTTGAAGTTATGAACTTCAAACAAACCAATCTTTCTAGCTTTAAAACTTTTTGATTTCGAATTCTCTTCAGTTGTAAATCTGTTTGTAAGACGATAGTCGAGTCTATGTACACCCAAGCTTAAACAAATTTGTTGATTTGTTTTAGAACCAGAAGTGGCGAGGTAGAAAATAATACTTGGGTTTATTAACTTGGAGAAACTATTGTAAATCTACTTAGGTAGAGACAAAAGTGACAATCAACAATACTTTTATTTATATATGAAAGTTAGTAAGAATTTGGTGGGTTACCAAGAATTAGATGTAGTCTCAATGATAGAGATGAATCAGTATAAAATTTTGTGTTTTACTTCTTTCTCTTTTTCTGTTTATTGACCCAGGTTGTGATTTTGTTTATGTGAAAACTTTATGTTTAAAATTTGTTTAAGTTCTTTGTCTGCACATTTTTGGCTAAATTAGGCAAGTCATTTCAGGTAGTTTCTAGCTTTTTTACCAGCTAAAAACTTGTTTGATTGTTCGATAAACAAGCTTTTTAAGTAGTTTCTAGCATTTTTTAAAACACTAGCTTTTACATTTTTATTTCCTTTTTATCCTTAAAATATTTATTCAATTTTCTTATTACCCTTTTTAAATATGTCATTTTACATTTTCTAGCTACTTCAAGAGCTAGTTTTATCGAACACTTATGATCTAATAAGCTAGCTTTCGACTATGTTCGACAAGATATTTCAGCTAGCTTTTATATTTTTTTTACTAGCCAAAAAACTTGTTTGATTATTCAGTAAACAAACGTTTTTCAGTACCTTCTAGTATTTTTTGAAACACTAGCTTCTAGCTTTTTATATTTTCTTCTATATTTATCCTCAATATATTTATTCAATTTCTTAGTTACCCATTTAAATAAATTATTATTTTATTATTTTTGTGACATTTTACACTTTTCAGCTTCAATAACTAATTTTACTAAACACTTAAAATTTAATAAATTAGCTTTATAGTTTTCAGCTAATTTTTCATATTTTCAGCTTCTAGCTAGCTTTTCAACTAATTTTGTCGAACACATTCAGCTACTAGCTAGCTTTCCAGCTTTCAGCTAGCTTTACTAAACATAGCCTTTATCAAAACTTATTTTTAAGGCTATGTTTGAAAAATTAGCTGAAAAGTTAGTTGGAAATTGAAAAGCTAGCTAAAAGCTTAAAACGAAAAAAATTAACTAATGAAATTATAAGTTTTCGATAAAACTAGTTGTTGAAGTAAATGAAAGTTTAAAATGATAAAAAAAATAAAACAACCATGATTTGTTTTAAAATGATAATTAGGAAAATGGATAAATATATTTAGGATAAAAATGAAAGAAAATATAAAAAGTTAGAAACTAGTATTTTTTTTTAAATGCTACTTGAAATAGGGTTTCAAAATAACCCCAGAAGCTAATAAGAAGCTATTAAAAAAAGCTTATTTACCAAATACTCAAATAAGTTTTTTAGCTAGTAATAAAAGCTAAAGGCTAGAATAAATGTCTTATTAAATATAGCCTAAGGGTCTGTTTGAATGTAAGCTTATCTATATATACTTCTAGAAGAAAAAAATAAAATAAGCTTCTTCATAAGCTAAAATGTGTTTTCTATTAGTTAATTTGTAGATGTCATCTCATCTTTTAACGAAACTATATTGGTGAACTTCTAAAAATTAATTAATAGAGAACTTATTTTTACTTTTGAAAAAACTCATCTTATTTTTTTCTTCTTATTTTCTTCTTTTAGAAGTGCTTTTAAAAAAACTTACCCAAACAAATTTTAAGTCTTCTACTACTAAACAATAGCCTTCTTTAGAAAAAGAATTGCCAAAATTTTTAAATTACAATTCAACCTCATCTCTTGTAGCTTTTTGCATTTATAGTCGTTAAATAACAAATAGTCACAATGGTATTATTTTGGAAATTTGAGTATTCCTTAGTTGGAGACTCGAATAAATCTTTTGAAATACTAAGATTTATTTAAAGGACATCTTTTAACATGATTAAGAAATATGATTATTTGTCAACCATACCACATTATATTAGTCATGTATAATATTTTTGTTGATTTTTAAAATAATTATCTCAAAAATTATAATAAAGATGATTTTTAGTTTATTGATAGTATGAAAACTTTTACAATTTACTGTAACATTACGTGCTTATTAAACTCTTAAGCAGAAGATAAGAATAAAAAAAGTTAAATTTTCATATACTATATAGTATAAAAAAAATTAAACTATTAATTAATGACAGAGGTTAGGGTGGGAGACCTTCTCATGTCTCCTATTGTGGGAAACAACTGTAACCATTATAAGTTTTTTTTAATTGATGACTGGATTTAAATTTAAATGATATATTCATTTTTAATCCATATTTTTTCATTAATTTTCATGGTTAACCAAAATGTGGACAACAAATACATGTATGGGTACTTAGGTATTCAACTGGTATGAGTACGAGTATTAGAGTTATAACTCATACAGATATAAAAGTCTAGGTGTTTTTTTTTTTTTTTTTTTTTTTTTTTTTAAGATGTGGGTATGAAACATGTACGATAGTATCATACCTAGAATCTTCCCGTTATCATCCTATGTACTAGATAATGGAATCACCTGAAACTCTATTTCATTCCAAATTATGGATATTTTCTTAGAAAAGTTTTATACTTGTAACTATTTTCATAAGAAAAGACCAAAAAAATTAATTTCATGCATTATGTATTGTAAAAGTTACGCTATTAATCAACTAGAAATCACTTTATTTTATGTATGATTTTTGGAGTAATTATTATAAAAGTTAATAATCTTACTATATAGGTTCATTTATTGTTAGTAATATTGTAAAATGATCTTCCAATGTTAATATATGGTAAATTGTATGATATGAGGAGAAAAATAAAATAAAAAAACAGTTATAAAAAGATGTTATAAATAAGAGTAAATAGTTTATGTATTAAAAAAATAAAAGACTTTTACCTTGTTATCTAATTTTGAATTGTAATAAATAGTAAGTTTGTTTATTTTTTACAATAAATTAATACATTAAAAGTCATATTATAATGAAATTTAAATTGGCCAATAATATAATTTTTTAATATTTACATTTAATATTAATATAACTTGTGGATTGCATTAGGCTTATCGGATAGAATATTACAGCATGAAATGAATTAAGTATTCATAATTTTGTTTGTATAAAGTTAAAAAGAAAAGTAATAATCTTCATAATATTGTTTTGTATTTATCCATAAATTGTAATCTTATTATAGGACAATCGTGTATTAAATTAATTTCTTGTATTTATGACATTAGTCGTGCATTATTATTTATTTGTTTTATCTCACTTTTATATCAATTATGTTTCTATAAATAAAAGTAAAAAAGGAGAAAGGATTTTGTTTTCTTAACATGTTTTATGATAATTATTTAAATGGTGAATTATAGATAGGGTGGCTCGTGGAAGTCTGAAACATGATTCTGTTGGAAATAATTTTGTATGTCTAATATTTAATACAACATATAATTAATTATAATTCCATTGATAAAGTATTGTTGTTTCTTTATATTTTTATACTATTTGATAAAAATAGTTAACTTATTAAGGTTCTTGATTAATAAATACTTTAAACTCAATTGAACTGACTCAATTGAGATTTTGTAATGAATAATATTATCTTAAACTCAATATGCCTAAATCATTGGAAGCTTATTGCATTTAATGAATTTCTCTAGACTTGATATTGCATATGTAGTAGACAGATTGAGTAGATCCACCTATAGTCCTAATCAGGATCATTGGGATACAATTGCAAGACTCCTTAGATATTTGAGAGTTATCATGGATTATGGTATTGAATATAGTGGATTTTCTGCTGCACTAGAAGGGTATATATAGCAATGCTAACGAGATCTCTAATTAAGATGAGACAAAATTCATTGGTGGTTATGTATTTACTCTTGGTGGTGGTATGGTTGCATGAAGATCAACCAGATAAATTATTGTAGCTAGACCAACAATGGAGTATGAATTTGTTGCTCTAGAAATGGCTGATAGCGAGATGAAGAATAAAATAATAAAAACATTCAATTTTGAATATTTTATCTTATGTACTACAAAAAAAGTATATAAATCAAATAACTAGGATTAGTAACTGAAAATAATAAAGAGTGAGTGGGTATTAAAAATAAATGATATTAAAATATAAAATAATAAGAAACATTAAAAAAAAAAAAGAAGCATAGTTCCCTATATAAGGCAGGGAACCCTTTTTCATTTAAGGGAGTTAAAAAGAAGGGAAAAAGAAAAGTTATTTTCTTTTTAGCTAAAAAACTTTAAATGAAAATTGGATAGTGGTTGAAAAACTTCTTGGTTAACATTCCTTTAGGAATGAAACCAACACCATCAGTGTCTATGCATTGTGAATCTCAATCAACAATAGTTGTGGCTAAGAATAAAACTTACAATGGGAAAAATAGACATATACAATTGAGACATAATGTGGTAAAAAAATTGCTAAAGAACGGAACAATTTCCATAGATTATGTGAAGTCATAAGGAAACTTAGCAGATCCTCTGACAAAACCTTTGGGGGAAAATATGATATTAGAAACATTTATGGGAATGAAACTTAAGCTAATTGAAAAAAAAAAAACAATGATGGTAATCCAACCTTTGCGGTTGGAGATCCCATGAAGAAGGTTCAATGAGAAAAACAAGTCATTTGTTAGTTCTGGTAGCACTAAAATTGATTCAATCAATTTTCAATATTAGTCCTTTCTTATGTTGCGAGAAAGTTTAGATGTTGCATTATTGATAGGCTAAGTCTTATAGTTAAGTTTTATGAGAAAACTTAACAACTTATAAAGCTTTCAATGATTTTCATATCCCTTATGGTGGTGTATGATTTGCAACATACACTTGATGAAATCACCTATATGAGTGTCAAGTGGAGCCGCTTGCATGAGTTCCTAGCGAGATCTCTAGAGTACTCATGAATAACGAGCACACACATGGCCTAGTAGCACAACACAACGACAACGACAAGAATTGTGGGAGTATATTGTGATTGGTAAATCACTAGCACAAGCCAAGTGTTTTAGGTTCAATAGCTTGCTACACCTACTACACTCTGTGTCATGTCTTACCAATCTAGGTCTAGTTCTATAGCTTGCTACACCAGGTTCAATATATTATATTTCATGTGAACCATATAACTCTTTTCTTCTATTCTTAAAAGGTTTTCTCAAAAGTTTTATTTAGCATTTTGTAATATATAGGAGATTGTTGTAACTTGAAGGATATCACAAACGGTCAAGTCTCGCATTGCTTGAGTTAACTTTGACTCATGGGTTTATATACCATTTTGTTATATGGGCTTTTAAAGTAGCTAACAAGAGATGAAAGTCTTATGTGCTTAAGCTTAGCCACGTGAACTTCTTGTAGTGGAAATCCATCGATTCCCCCGCACTTATAATAATAAGTCATGCAAAGTTTTATGTTATTATTTAATTAAATTCTTTTTGAGAAAATATTTTGAGCTTATCTGTAATATCTTGATTTCAATGAGATAAAAATTGATTTTACTCCAATATTTAACTTTCATTATGCTATTATCACTTAATACACCCCCAACGTGCAGACACAATATTTAACTTTCATTATGTACACATTACTGGTCAGGTGTGTGATAGAAAACTCATTCTACTCGACCAATATCGTGTTGCACACACATACCTGTATCTTTGATGGTAAAGGTTTATTCCACGAGGTGTTTCTTTTTATAATAAACTCAACATAATAATAGCGATAAAATATAGAAAAAACAGAAACTAATTAAAAGTTAAGAAAAAATTATTAGAAATTAAAGTGGGGAGTCAAGATTCAAGAGAATCACAAATGAATGGAGTTGAGATCTATCAGCTGGTTATTGATTTATTTGATATGTGTCGTCTATCACGTAGTGTATTGGTTCGAGTATCTAGATGGAATTAACAAAACAAAAAAGAATTTAATAACTAAAATTGTGGGAGGATTTATTTAACCTAAAAAGAATAATTTTAAAATAAATATTTTTCATATAAATATTTTTTAAGAAGTAATTAAGAATTATTTCTTAAAATAAACTAGAAAATTATTTTTTTAAAACAGAAATAATTTAGATAAATATATTAAAATAATTAAAAATAAACGCTTATTTAACAAATAAATTCAAACAAATGGGTAATTATATATCCTAGCTAGATCGTGCTAGTTAGCAACATACGAGAAGCCCTTTTATGATCAATTTTACTCTGAGAAGCAAATGCAATTCCCCGTAGACAAAAACTTTGTGCAAGAAGCAGTGTGGCCTAAATACCAAACAATCTATTAGAAAGTATTTAGGAAAAATTATACAAAATTCGTTACGGATTAAAGGGACATATTACTGACAAAATTATCATGTTTAATTGAATATTTTTAATTGAATATTGAAGCAACTTATCATATTAAAGATAAAATTAAATATTGTTAAATAGAAAATTAATAGTTAAATTCTATTAGTTATTTTATAAATACTTATGTTTTTATCACAATTTCAATGATTACTTTTTAATTAATGATTATTATTGTACTTTATTCCTAATTTAAGGATTAATATGATGTAATATATATAGTTGGTAAATAACTTTTTCAATTATTATCAGATTTTTTATCCTCAAGTTCATTTATATTGAAAGAGACCAATTTTTTAAATCAAATGATTGGATATAAGCTAAGTGATTAATGTACCAGAGGGTTAAAACAAACAAAAAAAAAATCAATTTATTAAATAAAGTTGAATATTAACATTAGTTGTTTAACTTTAAGTAAAGAGAATATCATTGCTTCACCTATTTTTTTTATTGTAAGATACTTATTTTATTTCATAAGAATAAGAGACTAAAAACAAGTTAGAATCAAATAAAAAAAACTTGTTGTCAACGCATAAAATCTAAAGTCCCTTTTAAGGCAATGGACCATGTGATTTAGCTTATCTTCGAATGTACGTAACTAGTTAAGCTCAAAGGATATATTTTGCATGTTTAAATTTTCAGCCTATTTAACAGCAGCCAGTAAAGTCATTGGCTTCAGCTTCATTTGGGGGATCGAGGATCACCATAAAACCAAGATGAGATGGCTGTAACAAAATCACCCCACTGATTCCTAATGCATGCTGCAACTCCATAAGCTAGTCCCATTCTCCTTAAACAATGCACCATCAATGTTACATTTGAAATGTACCCTCCATGTGACATGGTTAATTAATTTGATCCATGAGTGAATTTGAAACGTGCTTCTTAATTATTGCCCTCTCCTCTGTTGATAAAATCATAGTAGTTTATCAACTCTTGTGCCCAGCAATATACAATCTTAAAAGAATCTCTTGGAAGAAGCATCTATAGTTTGGTTTTTGTTTTTTCCAGTCAGTGTCATATTTTGCCCCCTCATCTCTTGAAAAAATCATGACTAGGACTAACTACTTTTTCTCATGATCAATTAATACTTAGCGATCAATCTTTTTGTTATATATAGTATAAATAATATAATATATAAGCCTTTATTCTGTTTTTGATAATTCTCCCTTATGGCTTGGAATCTATGGTGTCTTTATCACTAACCACTTGAGTGGAGAATAGCCTTTTATTAGTTTGCATTCCTTTTTGTAATGAAATGTGTGTGCGTCTCCTTCGTCAAAAAAAATGTCTTTTAATCGAGTTTAAAAATTAATCTATCGGAGGTATAAAGATTGTTAGAAACTAGCTAGAAAGTGGATTTTACCTCTCTCCTAATGAAACAATTTTTATATAAACGGCCAAAAAAGAATTTTGAGTAGTTAACATATTTAAGAAACTTAAAAATTATAACTCATTGATCACACTTAAATGGAAAATAATAAACGTCAATCCAATTTTAGGATAAAATGAGATTGAAAGAAGAAAGAGATAGGAAAAAATAAAAAGATAAAGTGATATGTAATAAATAATGTGATAGGAAATGAAGAGAAAACTAAGAAAAAAAATAGAACAGAAAAAAATGTTTATAATCACCCATCTTAAAACAACATTCAATGTTTATTCCATAGAACAATAATAAATTCTTGACTTTTTTTATATATTTCTGAATGGTAAAAAAAAAGTGCACTTTTTTTATATAAAAAAAGGTAACTGTGACATAAATTAAGGTCGAAAAAGATGCTCATAATTAAGAAATTGATTTGACACAATTTAAAGAAGTCACATATTATAGTTGGGAACAAAAATCTTGATGAGATATTTCTCCAATCTATTATTCGGTGAGTCAAATAAGTGAGCTTGTCCCATGTCACATGTTGACTTATGTTCAAGTATAATGTAAATTCTTCCTCTTGAAAATAATGATAAAGAATTTACATTTTTCTTTTCTTCTTTTTCTTTCTCTTTTGGCCTTTCAAATACTCAATGTCTCCACGTAAAAGAGGCATTCCCATAAAAGGCAAAGTTGATTCTAATGGCAATGGCAATGGCAATGGGGTGTGATAGATCCTCAATATATATACAATAAAGAGAAGCTTATGTTGCTTAGTGGAGCTTCAGTAGTATGTTGAAGAAATGACAAGTTTTTTTTTTTTTTTTTTTAAGTAAATAGAAATTTTATGCGTATAAAATAGGGATTTTAACTTTAAAATCTTAATTTATTGATGTAATTCTTTGTTAACGGTTAGAAGTTTTTTCATGCACATAACCAATATGATAAGTGTTTTATATTTAATTTTTATCTTTTATAATTTATAATTTTTATGAGCTAAAATCTTAATCAAATCATATAAAAAATATTATATGAACGATAAAAGGTTTTCTTTAAATATTTTAAAATTATTTATTCAAGACTTAAACTTAATATCATTGATTAAGTTGTAACAATTCGTTTATATCCATGTATGATATTTCATGTTTAATTATTGTTTTGAAAATTTATACAAATTTAGT